>JAJIBD010003094.1:0-122710 GCA_021461705.1 Cryptotis parvus | reverse complement strand
CCACGTCCATCTCAATAAACCTTCATTGGTTACAAGAAGGCTGTATGAATTCCAATTCTACCTCTGCCTATAGACTTCCTGAATCATCTGAATAAGTTTTCTGCATGCAAGTCTTTCATTTATAGCACTATAAAAATGAATATTGATCCTTTTTATAAGCATAGATGATAATCTAAAAGAAACTATATTTCATACTGGTGACCTGGCTATAGTTATTTTATTGCCAAATTATAAAAGTACAGTAAAGAGAGGGCAAGAAAGGAGAGGTAGGCCCAGGTAAATGCCCATAATATTGGCTCAAAGAACTTGCTTCCTATCTCTAAATGAATAAATGGAGTCGCTGTATACAGGCTGTCAGTCTTTTTCATTCTTAAGCTACATCGTTGAACTTGCAAAGAATAGCTAACCATCTGCTGATTTAATTGACATTTTCACATAACTGAACTGTTCTGAAATAAAAATATTTTATAACTTCCTGGTTTTTACAAAATATTCCCTCCTTGTGTTTTATTGTGGCCCTAACAATAATTCAAAGATAAACAAACTTGAATACAGCCCTCCCCAGACCTATGCCCAAGAGTTCCTTTAACTATTTTTAAGCTCTATCTACTCCATGGGTAGCAGTTGGAATAAGCCAGGTGTTCTATTCAGTGGATCGTGTGCTCATTCATCTTGCTTTTTGCCCATTTAAAAGCCTGAGCTTGGAACAAATCTAAAGCTGCTTGCAGGATTCAGATATGGATGGTAACACTAGAAATCGCCTATTTCAGATTAAAACTCACCATTGAATATACACAAAGAGACTTAAGTGATAAATTCTAAATATCTGCAGGGCTAGCCACAATGTAAAACAAGAGGTAGAGAGATGCAGAGACAGAGAGAGACAGAGAGAGAAAGAGAGGAAACAGGGCTACCTGCTGTTGAGGGCAGCCTGGGGGGTGGGGTGGGAGGGTGGGTACATTGGTGGTGGAAATGGGGCACTGGTGGAGGGATGGGTGCTGGAATACTGTATTACCAAGAACCAATTGTGAACACCTTTGTAATTGTATGTCTCACGGTGGTATAATAAATATTTTTAAAATGTAAAAAAAAAGAAATCGCCTATTTAATTTCACAAGCTCCTCTCCATTAATAGGTCACCCCACTGAGCACTGTACTCCTCACCCTCCTGTTCACCTCAGTCCACATGCCAACTCCATCTTTCCTTTGACAATTCCTCTACTTTGAAACTTATGAATCTGTGGCTTAATCTCCAATGCCTAGATTAGTGCTCACCCCCCTAGATTCAATCACTGACTTTTAGACTTTGATGATCTTCTAGGGCTAAGACCTGAAATTGTTACAACTTTCAATGAGGAAGTTGGAAAAAGCAGTGAAAGAAAAGACACCATTTCATGAGAATAACATAACATGAAATAGCAAAAAATACTGTCTTAGTAGGGAACATTCAAGAATATAAAAGTAAATCTTCAACACCAGTCATTAATTCAAAAGACTTTTAATTGTAAAAATATTATACCGTCTTCCTGAATAGGAGATTTAAAATTATCATGACGCCAAATATCTCTAAGTGAATTTACTAATTTAAAAGAATATCTGTGGTCGGACCTGGTGGCCCTGCCGGGCGAGCTGCCCACGGGCCAGCACAGGGCCTCACGGAAGGCTGGGGAGGCTGGCGCTCGGCCTGCGCCCGGGCCTAGCTGACCATGGAACCCCGAGGAGGGCAGATGGGTTTTGGGAGTGGGCCCGTCGCCTCTGAGGGGTCCCGGAAGCAGCCAGATGTGACTCGCCCACCACACTAGCCACCATGTTTGCTGTCCGACGCTGCGAAATGGCCTCAGACCAGATCAACAGAGCAAAGCCAGTTCGAGCCCAGGTAGGCGGCTCCAAGAGGCGGGAATCACCGGGAAGTCATCAGTGGAGGCGTGGTCGGTCCCTTCCCCCTCCATCTTGTCGGACCTGGTGGCCCTGCCGGCGAGCTGCCCACGGGCCAGCACAGGGGCCTCACGGAAGGCTGGGGAGGCTGGCGCTCGGCCTGCGCCGGGCCTAGCTGACCATGGAACCCCGAGGAGGGCAGATGGGTTTTGGGAGTGGGGGCCCGTCGCCTGAGGGGTCCCAGAAGCAGCCAGATGTGACCTCGCCCACCACACTAGCCACCATGTTTGCTGTCCGGACGCTGCGAAAGCGGCCTCAGACCAGATCAACAGAGCAAAGCCAGTTCGAGCCCAGGTAGGCGGCTCCAAGAGGCGGGAATCACCGGGAAGTCGTCAGTGGAGGCGTGGTCGTCCCTTCCCCTCCATCTTGTCGGACCTGGTGGCCCTGCCGGCGAGCTGCCCACGGGCCAGCACAGGGCCTCACGGAAGGCTGGGGAGGCTGGCGCTCGGCCTGCGCCGGGCCTAGCTGACCATGGAACCCCGAGGAGGGCAGATGGGTTTTGGGGTAGGCCCGTCGCCTCTGAGGGGTCCCGGAAGCAGCCAGATGTGACTCGCCCACCACACTAGCCACCATGTTTGCTGTCCGACGCTGCGAAATGGCCTCAGACCAGATCAACAGAGCAAAGCCAGTTCGAGCCCAGGTAGGCGGCTCCAAGAGGCGGGAATCACCGGGAAGTCGTCAGTGGAGGCGTGGTGCGTCCCTTCCCCCCTCCATCTTGTCGGACCTGGTGGCCCTGCCGGCGAGCTGCCCACGGGCCAGCACAGGGCCTCACGGAAGGCTGGGGAGGCTGGCGCTCGGCCTGCGCCGGGCCTAGCTGACCATGGAACCCCGAGGAGGGCAGATGGGTTTTGGGAGTGGGCCCGTCGCCTCTGAGGGGTCCCGGAAGCAGCCAGATGTGACTCGCCCACCACACTAGCCACCATGTTTGCTGTCCGACGCTGCGAAACGGCCTCAGACCGGATCGGCAGAGCGAGGCCAGTTCGAGCCCAAGCGGCCGCGCGGTCCACTAAAATAGTGAAACAGTAATGTCTTTTAATGCATTGCAGTCAACGAAGAGCAGGAAAGTTTGTTGGGAAGGAGATATAAAGAGGAAAGAAATGACATACAGAACTCGCCAAGTGGTTGAGGTGCGGAGCGGGAGGGAGGTGGGGTCATTGGTGATGGGAGATGGGTTTGGGCGGAGGGTGCGTGTTGGAACACTGTAGAACCAAAGCTCTACCTAGCATCTTTCAAAAAAAAAAAAAGGTGGAATCTTCCACAAACATGTGGGAATCAGTGGTTGGGTAGGACAGAGAAGAGAACAGTGTGCTAATATTTGTCAAAAATGATAATGCCAGTCTAGAACTGAGCATTGAATATAGGAAAAAAGATATACATGATGATCTCTGAATGTATGTATTGCAATCCACAATGTGTAAGAGAAGAGATAAGGAATTTGCCATGGAGGCGGGCTGGGGGAGGGGGAGGGAAGTGGGGACATTGGTGTTGGGAGATGGGCACTGGTGGAGGGATGGGTGCTGGAACACTGTATGACGGAAACCCAAACATGAACATCTTTGTAATTGTATATCACATGGAGGTGTAATAAAATATTTAAAAAAAATAAATAAATAAAAAAAAAAAAAAAAAAAGAATATCTGTTTTTGAAAAGGGGCATTTTAAAAATAGAATAGGCTCATTCTTATTTTAACCTAGAGGAAAATCAAATAGGAAATTTCTAAAGAATAAAGGCCAACAAAAGACCAAACCTTGCAGATATCATAACATTATAAAACTACTATAATCAGAACTTTCTGTTATTGATGCATGGATAAGTAAACCAGTGAAATACAATTGGAAGTATTAAAAATAGACTATGATTCTAGCCATCTGATTATAAAGGTCAAGAGATGCCTCAGAGGCTAAGTTGTCTGTCTAGCAAGAATGAGTTTTTACGCTCTTTCCATGGTTTCACATACATGGATTAAGTGCAATCCTGACAGTTCTATTTTCCTTTAATACCTGACGCCACAAACAATTTCATTCCACACTAGAGCTAGGTATGTAGAAGTACTGAAATGAAACAGGTATGTAAGCACCACAGCAGAACTGTGACTCCTGGCAAGCCGTAGTGAACACTACAACTACTGTGGGAATCCCAGCAAGCACAATAGCCAGAATGTGCATGAATGCACAACTAAACAGTTCAAACCACAGTGAGCCCACATGCAAGCATCACAACTTAAGGAAAGGAATTCCAGTCATTGCAATAACATTAACAGAAGGAAAGGAAGGGAGAAGGTGATCACTAAGTAAATAGAAATAAATGAAATTTTTAACAGAAGAATTCAAATATTTTTTCATAAAGAAGCTTATCTAAAGCCGGGAAAAATGAAGATGCTTTCCCATGTGTTATGTTTAGGGACACCTGGACTCTACCCACTAGAGTAACAGCCATTTCTAAGTAGTAACAAACAAAGCTACCCGTGGACATGTTTAATATTCCCCAGATAACAAAATTACTATGTTTGAGAACCACTGCTTGAGACTAACCAAAAGGTCCTCTAAGGGGCAGGGGCAGTAGGAAGTTAAAAAATAAAAGTAAAAAAGAATAAATATTGCAAATTCACTAGAAGGAAACATAGGTCATTTACTTTGTAACCTTAAATTAAGCACACTGCTTCTAATTTTGCCATCAAGTTCCAATTCTTCTTTATGTTCCCTCAAAACTTAAACAAAACTGGCACCTGGTATCTAGCACAAGTGTGTGTGGGGGACAGAGGGTAGGCAAGATATGGAAGGGTCCAGTGTGCCAATAATAGTTGGAAATGGTAACACTGAGTATAACTGAGTATTGAAAGTAGGTAAAGTGATATACATGATAAGCTTTCAGTGTCTGTATTCGCAAATCATAAAGTGCAAAAGACAGAGACAGAGACAGAGTCAGAGACAAAGACAGAGTCAGAGACAGAGGCAGAGACAGAGACAGAGACAGAGTAGGAAGAGTAGGAAAAGGGCCTGCCATAGAGACAGGCTGGGTGCCCGGACTGGGAACACTGGTGTTAGGAAATGTGCACTGGTAGAGGGATGGGTGCCGGAACACTATGTAACTGAAACTCAACCATGAGCATCTTTGTAATTGTCTCAGCAGTGATAAAATAAAAATTTAAAAATAAATAAAATAAAAAACCTTTTATTTCTTTTTGAGTCACACCCAAAAAGAAAGCATACCTGGTTGTATGTTCAGGGGTTACCCTCCTGTCTCTGCATTCAGGAATCATTCCTGGCAGTGCTCAAGGGACCATATGGATGCTGGGGATCAAACCCAGTTCGGCCACATGCAAGGCAAACACCCTAACTGCTGTGTTATCTCTCCAATCCCTAAAAAACAGAAGCATTTAAAAGAACTGGGGCTGAAGTAATAACACAGCAGATAGGGTGTTTGCCTTGCATTCAACTGACCCGTATTTGATTCTTTGCATCCCAGTGTTTCCCCAAATCCCATTAGGAGTGATCCCTGAGCATACAGCCAGGAGTAAGCTCTAATAACCACCAAGCATGGTTCAAAAATAAAATCAAATGTAAGCAAAACTTTTAATTTTCATGAGTATGTTGTGAAATCAGAATAATTTAAGGGATGCAAGAAAGCTCAGGTAATGATCTCAAGATCACTGTCAGGAAAAAGCCATAGAATATATTTTAAGCTTCACTCCTAAAATAAAAAATTAATAACTACTTAGTTAAGAGAGTATTACACTTGACGCCGGAGTGACAGCACAGCAGATAGGACATTTGCTTGCATGCCACTCACCTGGGTTCAATCCCAACATCCCATATGGTCATCCCAAGCACTTCCAGGAGTAATTCCTGAGTGCAGAGCCAGGAGTAATCACTGAGCAATGCCAGGTGTAGCCCAACAATAAATGGGTGGGGTGAGTAGAAAGAGAGAGTATTGCACTCACTGAGTTACAGATGGAGTGATTTTGTTTCAATATAAAAATGAGAAAACTGGGAACGGGACATGTTTGGGGGTCCTGGGAGATTTGGTTAAATTTCATTTCAAACGTTTTATTCTCAACATTAACTGTGAGGAAAAAAAAAATGAGCCACAGAAAGCCAAAATCCTTTTTTTATTCATTCATAAAGATCTTCAAGCAAAAAAGCCCATTGTATAAATAAATATATTACCTTGCCATGTGCATTCTTGTTTATTATTTGGCAATTAACCAACACCCCAACCTGCTGGGACATAAGCATTGTTCATTGTTACAACAGCCAAAGTGAAAGTTTATGGGTTGGAACAATGTCCTGTTGGACACAATCTAGGATTCTGTTCCGATACGGAGCTTGAAATGACTTTATGACCAGTGCTAAGGAAAGCAATCACAGATGGATGTGGTACTTCTAAGATAATTTATCTCTAATTTATATACCAGTACTTCAAAAATCATAGAACACAACTACAAAAATAAAAATAAGATACAAAAGTGACTGGTACAGTGCTTCTGATATAATAACGGCCAATGTTATTACCAGGTCTTCCCAAATTGAAGTAGAGTCAAATTACCCTGGGTGGATATGGTTCAACAACAGAGCTCTTGCTCTGCATGTGTGAGACCCTCGGTTCATTTTCAGATCCACCAAAGAATATAAATTAAAATATCCTGGGAAGCTTGTTTAAATGCTTGCTCAGTCTCAAGCCTGTCGTTAAGATTTTGCATCAAGGAATCTATCAATAACCCCAAAGTAAACTGTATATATATATTTTCCACACACCTCATTTTGATAAAGATTTCTACAAAATTGCTATTCTACATATATGTAATGAAGACCTACTTTTTCTTTATTTCCAGACTTCAATTTAATTAAGTTTAATATCATAATAATTATTTGAGAAAATTAAATAAAAATAAATATTTAAAGTATGTTTATTGTAGTCATGAGTTATAAAATGTCAACATTTAATTTATCGACAAATATAACACTGAAAAAGAATAAAATGTGTATTTTATTCACTGAAAGTGTGCATCAAGATAATGGACATAGAGATCTTTATTGGAATTAAATCTTTCATCACCACACTCATAATTAAACTGTAAGTTAAGGGGCTAGAAATTCTGACACTGGGGTTGGAGGGATAGCACAGTGGGGAGGGCATTTGCCTTGCATATGGCAGACCTGGGTTCAATCCTCAGCATCCCATATGGTTCTCTGAGCACTGCCAGGAGTAATTCCTGAGTTCAGAACTAGAAGTAACCCCCGAGCATCACTGGGTGTGACCAAAAAAAAAAAAAAAAGAAAGAAAAAAAGAAATTCTGACACTAAGCCTTTTGTAAAAACTCTGAGCAAATATCAGGTGTATCAGTTTTTAAAAAAATTAACATAACAATGCAACTAGAAGAAAATATAAACATATGGGACTACATGAAACTAAAGAGCTTCTGCACCTTGAAAGAAACAGTGACCAAGATACAAAGGCAGTCCACAGAATGGGAAAGAATATTCACCCAATACCCATCTGATAAGGGGTTAATATCCAGGATATATCAGGTACTGGTACAGCTATATAAGAAGAAAACAGCCAATCCCATTAAAAAAATGGGGAGAAGAGATGAACAGAAACTTTGACAAGGAAGAAATTTGAATGGCCAAAAGGCATATGAAAAAATGCTCATCATCACTAATCATCAGAGAGATGCAAATCAAAACAACAATGAGATATCACCTCACACCACGGAGACTGGTCCATATCCAAAAGGGTAAAAGCAATAAGTGCTGGCGTGGATGTGGGGGAAAAGGGACTCTCATACATTGTTGGTGGGAATGTCGACTTGTATAACCTTTCTGGAAAACAATATGGACATTCCTCCAAAGACTAGAAACTGAGCTCCCTTTTGACCCAGCCATACCGCTCCTGGGAATATACCCTGGGAAGCCAAAAAACACACAGAGGAAACACAATCCGCACTTTTATTTTCATAGCAGCACTATTCACAATAGCCAGAACCTACCAGTATGCCCAGAAACAACCAGTATGCCCAAGAACTGATGACTGGATAAAGAAACTGTGGTACATCTACACAATGGAATACTATGCAGATGTTAGGAAAAATGAAGTTATGAAATTTGCCTATAAATGGATGGATATGGAAAGGATCATGTTGAGTGAAACTAGTCAGAAGGAAAGAGAGAGACATAGAACGACTGCATTTATTTGCATGACATAAATATATCAGGTGATCTTACCAAAAGTGGAAATTACCACAAACATGTGGGAGTCAGAGGTTAGGTAAGATAGAGAAGGGAACATATGTGAATAAATGTCAAAAGGGCTGATACCAACATAGAACTGAGCGTTAAATACAGGCAAAAAAAATGCACATGATGGCTTCTAAATGTATGTAGTGCAACCCACAATGTGTAAGAGAAGGAAAAGAGAGAGAGGGAGAGAGAGAAAAGAGATAAAGAACCTGCCATTTAGGAGGGAGGGAATTGGGGACATTGGTGGTGGAAAATGGGCACTGGCGGAGGGCAGGGTGCTGGAACACTATGTAACCGAAACCTCCAAACATGAACAACATTGTAATTGTATATCTCACGGTGGTATAATAAAATGTTTTTAAAAAATTTAACATAACAGGCTATCTCAGGTGGGTTACCAAAGCTATTCATAAGGAATTAGGCATCTTAATGATATTTGTGTTTTATCTTAATAACACTCATAAACTCACAGAAGATAAATACTTATCACAGAGGAATGTTGAGAAATAAAAGGAAACTTCTTTATCGTTTTTTGAAATTCAATTTCACAAATTTATATTCATTTCAGTGCTTAATGTGACCCTAATCAGAAATAATCTGTTTGTGGCTCATACCACAGCTCCGTTGGCGCATGGCCGCAGAGCAGTCTTAGATAGTACTAGATGTTAGGATCAGGTCCTTCCCAGGATCTTTCACATTTATACACTGCATTCAGTTCTAGGCAGGTTCTAGCTGTGACCTGTCATCCCAGTGAAACTAGCCAGAAGCCAGAGGAACCTCCACACCATGAGGTCAGTCATTTTCAACATCCAGATGCCACAGCTCCTCAGAGCTCCACCCAAGAGAAAACCTCATCTTTCCCCATTGAGTTTCATCAGTAAATGCTCGAGATGAGAGCCTTCTACTGAGAATATACCACCTATCCGGCAGAGCCTGGCAAGCTACCCTGTTTTATTTGATATGCCAATAAACCAGTAACAATTATGCACCTTATTTCCATGACCTGAACAAATGGTTTGAGGCTATTCCTGTTTCTGGTGCAAGCAGATGCCCCCTGGGGTACACTTGCTTGCAACAGGACATACGGAGATGTTACTGGTGCCCACTCAAGCAAATCAATGAACAACGGGAAAACAAGTGATACAAATGAGAAGTGTCTCATACCACATATGCCCCCCATTGCCCTCCTCCACCCCCCAAGTTCACCACCAGAACTAGTCTGAACAGCTCAAAGACAGAGCCAATAATCATTACTTGGATGTGGCAGCAATGACAAATTGCTTGCAAAATTCTAAAGAAATTCTCTCCATTTCTATGCTTATCTCTTTACAACAGTCACAAACAGTTCAGTGGCAATGTTCTCAAAGCACACTTTGAATAGCACTGGCAAATAGAACCTGAAAATTTGAACCTCATTTAGAAAATTTCAGCAAAGTTTAACTGCAATAATAAGCACAGCACATTCTCTTTCTGGGGACACCACATTCAAACCTCAGTTGTGTCATTCCTTTACTTCATAGGGTATCCTCTGGGCTAGTCCCATTCCCTTACTCTAGTCTTTCCCCAGAGTTCGCCCTTGGTAAGTTCTGCAAATCACTGTCTTGACTAATTTTAATACTTCCTTCCTTACTTGGTTGCTTTGCCATAATATAAAAATTACTCCTACTTTTTGCACACAAGAAGTTGTCAGTCTTGATTTGGCAAATAAATGAATGAGCTATTTTAATGCAGCCCTTTAAATCTTGAGTAAAGCACTTATTTCAAGCTGCCGTGTAAGAAGCATGCAAAAGAATTGTTTTATTTAAATGCTAACATTTGAGCCTTTCTATCATTACAAATCAGGCAGTTGGCAAACTAAGCCATGTGAGCCACATTCGTCCCACAGCCTGTTTCTTATAGAATCAGCAAACTAGAAATAGATTTTAGATTTTTTTTAGGACTAAAATGTGAATTTAATAGCATTGTATATTATAGGATGCAAAGGTACTGTAAGATAAACAATCTATTGCATTTTTATATACAACAGAAAATGTTGGAAAGTGAAAAATTTAGAAAACATTTCCACCCAAGCCTAACATTGGCACTACAAAATAAAAATAGTTAAAAATAAAACTAATAATATAGCCAAGTCTTCTATGCTTATAACTAACTGCAAATCACTGCTGATAGCAAATTAAGGAGATAGCATTAAATGGAACACCATGTCATGTTCATGGATTATAAGACTCCATATTGTCCCCCAAATTGATCTACAGATTCTCAATTACAATCACATAAAAATTTTCTACAAGATTGACAATTTTTTTCTAAAAAATTATATGGAAAAAATAAAAGACATAGTATCAGCAAAGTTACCTTTTTTTCCGATTTTATTTTATTTTATTATTTTCCCCCAAATATTGTTACACCATTTTAGACATACAATTGAAAGATGCTCATGTAGAGTTTTTGGTTCTACAGTGTTCCAACACCCATCCCTCCACCCAAACCCATCTCCCATCACCAATGTCCCCCACCTCCCTCCCCCTCCCACACCTCAACTACTTGGCAGGTTCTGTATGTCATTTCTCTCCTCTTTATCTCTCCCTCCTGCCAAACTTTCCTGCTCTTCGTGGAATTCAATGCATTAAAAGACATTACTGTTTCCACTATTTTTAATGGACTCTGAGCGGCCGCCTTGGCGCACATACTGGGTTCGAACTGATTTTGCTCTGTTGATCTGGTCGTGAGGCAGTTTCCCAGCATCCGGACAGCAAAAATGGTGGCTAGTGTGATGGGCGAGTCTCATCCGGCTGCTTCCGGGACCCCCAGAGGCGATGGGCCAACACCCAAAACCCGTCTGCCCTCCTGGGGGTCCCCTCTTCAGCTGGGCCCAGGGCGAGCCGAGCTCCAGCTTCCCCAGCCGCTTCATCAGATTTTAGATTTTTAATGAGATGTTTCTAATTTAAAAAAGAAAAAGGGGAATGATACTATAGTATAAACAAGGAAAAATCATTCAAATCACATATATGTAGATTTATACTAAATATAAATTAATCTATAATTAAAGGGTAACAATTATTAATCTGATATTCAAAATTAAAAGAAATTTTTCACCAAGTGATATAAAAACAGACTTGTTAAATTTATCAATACTACCATATCATGAAATTAAAACAGCTATTAATTAATGTGTTATTGGCTTGGTATAGCCAAGATGTCAATCCTTATCAAATTAATACAAAAGTTCAGCACAATTAAAATTAAAACAGCCCCAAAATATTTTAGAAAAGAATAAAGTAATTTCCAGTTCATCTGTATAATATATAAGAACTGGATTTTAAGTAGAATAATGAAGGAATTAAATATCTATATAACAGCAACAGTAAAGAGATATAATAACAACTCAAGTATGAATACTGTTTGAGTTTTCCAAAAGCATTAACATTTGCCGCCTCATTTGGTCCATGTCATAAACCTTACAATCCAAACAGAAGTTTTATAGAGGAAGAAACAGAACCTCCAAAAGATTAACTTGTGTAAAGTTACCCAACAAATGGATTGAGCTAAGGCTCAATTTCAATTCAAACTCTCAGCCGGTATAGTGCAATGGTGAGCCATCTCATCTACAGAGATGGTCATCAATACCAAACTGCTGTTTGGGGAACTGGATCATAATTTTAAGAAGAGCAGATGATTGGAGTAGCATAAATATGCTTCATTTATTAAAAGTCTGTTTTCCTTTGAACATAAAAATAGCAAGATATTGATATAACAATATAAGCAACAATTCCAGGTAGCATTCTGTCATGCATCTGAAATCTCTGATGTTAATCAGCTACCCGGGTCCAGAGCCATAGCACAGTGGCTAGGACATTTGCCTTGCATGCAGTCAACCTGGGTTCAATCCCCAGAATCCCATATGGTCCCCAAGTACCGCCAGGAGTAATTCCTGAGTGCAGAGTCAGAAGTAACCCCTGAGCATTGCAGGATGTGACCCAAAAAAGCAAAAAAAAAAAAAAAAAAAAAAAACTACTGAAGATCAACTTTAGTAGGTGGCTTCCCCACAGAGAATTTTTATTAAACTACAATCTTTCCTATAGGATCTCCAAGGGATTTTTATATCATTTATTAATATGATTTTGGTTTGTTTGCTTATAAAATCACCTTACGTTTAGAAAGCATTTGAGTTGATCTTAGAGATTTGTCTGACACCTTCATCTACCCTACAATGTTGGTGACTTCTTAACACTGATTCTGAGGCTGTCCATTATCTAACACAACATTACATTAATGTGTAAATATATGAATGATCAAATCTCCCGTGTCTAAAATTAAGACATTGATTATGTTGGTGGCGATGATGGTGGCAATAATAATGCCTTCCTCTACAGCATCATATTATAAATCATTTTACTGGTTTCCTGCACAATTCAGCATAAGAAATCCTATCGGGGGCCAGGGCAATAGTCCAGCGGGGAGGGCATTTGCCGTGCATGCAGCAATCTGGGTTTGATTCCCAAATATCCCATATGGGCCCCCACATACTGCCAGGAGTAATTTCTGAGTGCAGAGGCAGGTATAGCCCCTGAGCATTGCTGGGTGTGACCCAAAAAGCAAAAGATAAAAAATAAATCCTATAATACAAACTTACTTCAGGTAAGGTAGTTGCAATTCTCCAAGTGGAAACCAGCCCTGAAATATGCGAGAAGGGAAGTCTGTAGCTCTGAAAGAAGGCAGAAACCCCCTTTCCCAACCAGGGCAGGCCTACTCATGGAAAGTTACCAATTTAGGGCCTGAGTGTCCTTTCCATCTTAAAGTAACCTTTTTGTTATCTACAAAAGGCCCAGAACAAATTCCTGTTAAAGGTTATTAAACCCCGCCCAGAATCTACTATCTGGCCTGAATTGCCTAGATTGCATTCCTGCAAGTACGCATAGCCGTTGCTGACCCATGATCCCACGCGTGTATCTAGCCGCACCAAATATAAAAAGAAGTATTAAGAATGATCTGATTGGTGGAAAATGGTTACTTGGTACAAAGTGATTGGCTGCCTGTTTTGAACCTTGATGTAATATTTTAAATCTATTGGACGGTTATGTGCGGGCTTTTCTGTAGCGGCGGGAACTATCTCTTAAAAAGATCCTCCCTGGAAGGGTTCGGGGCTCTTAGCCACTGACCACTTGGGGTCAGTGCTATGGGCCCGAGTATACTCGCTTATTAATAAAACCCTTGCTTTTGCATAGGAACCGGTCTCTCAGAGTTTTCCTTGGTAGGTGCGGCGCTCCGAGGCTCCCAGTCAGTCACCCCATCGGGTGGCCAACTCTTTCAGCTCTAGCAGACATCTCTTATAGAGGACAAGCAAATGTTCTCCTCAAGGACCATCAACTATTTCTTCTCCATAGATCCCAGAAGTGTTACAGCATTCATTTTGAAATTAGTTGCCAGATTTCCACTGAGAGAAAAATTAGAATGAAGACATTTATTTAGATACATTATTTATTTAGATACAGTGAGGCTCAGGTAACTAGACATTTTTCATGCTGGTTTCAAAAAAAATACCCAATTTTTAACTAAAGTATCTTTAAGAGATTTTTTATATAGAACATAATCTCTCCAAGCAGCATACATAATCCTGAAATACTTGCTTTAAAAAAGATTTACTTCCTATAGTCAGTTTTATCATGTAAAACTGAGAAATGCAGTGAAGAAACCTCAAAGGAATTCCATAGAATCACAAATTCTTCAGCTTCTGCCTAACTTCCTCATACATTCACTTTTTATCGTTACTGCTTGCCTGTGTTTCACATAACAACACTGAAGGGGGGGAGGGGGTGTGAAAAGGCCTTCTATTAAAAAAAAAATTCTCTTCTCATGAAAAAAAGCTATCGCCCTGGGAGACCAAACCATTTTACTCAACTCTGAAACTCTGAGACTTCCCTGGTTCCCTTTTCATCCTCAAGCTATGCTAGTCTTTCACAGAAAACTATGCTTGCATCATCTTTGTCTAAACTAAATATTGCTTTTTTATCCCCAAGCTGAAACTATGCTAAAAGCTCTTAGCAGATACCACCAGAAATATAGAAACTTCAGAGTAATCCTTTTATTACTACTTGGCTAGTGATTCCTCTCTAGCTCCTTTGCCTGGAGGATTTTGTCCTTCTTCCTGCTAGTCATCATCAATCCTTAGAGTATCAACACTAGTGTCATCCTAATGCCTCCTGCTAAAGCCAGACAAGCCCAAACCAAAAGAACAATCTTCCCTGGTTCTTCATAGTCAAGTGGGAAGCGTCTGCTTGAGGCAAGAGCTGAATTAATCCCCTTCCCTGCCCAGGTCAGCCTACACAGCTGCCCCACTCTGCAAGGCGCCCTTGAGTATCTGAGTTTTCCTACCCCATCTGGTGCCTCAACCAAGAGGGAAACCCTGGCCTGGTCTTATGTGATGAGAGATTGAACTCAGCTATCTCACTTTCTCCAAGGCAGCCCTATAGCTGGAACAGAGACTAATACAGCTAGCTGTAACATTCTAGCTGTGCCAACAGTCAGAGGCTCACAGGTCCTCATATTTCATCTGCCTCATTCCTAGAATTGGTCTCTTCTCCAAGGTTCATCCAGGCTAGAGTGAGAGACCAGTTCTTGCCAAGACAAAGCTGAGTAGATGGACCCTCATGAGAACTCAGGTACTTCGTGTGTGCTCAGTTTTCTCTGTCTCCTCCTGAGAGTACCTTCATCATCTCTTTTCCTTATCTACACTCAGAAGCTTCCCATTCATTTCTGGGTTACTGGTGTGTTGGATGACAGGCTTAGCTAGCTTGGGAACTTTGCTCACAGCTTAATCTATTTATATGTTCTTAAATCAAGGTTCATTCTAATGAGATGTCTCTTCCATGTAAACATTGATGGAGGGTGTGGCAGTTTCAGAAGTTACCTTGACACTGAATAACTTCTGACTTATTATTCACTTGATCACTTGAATCCCGTTATTCATTGATTTGCTCAAGCGGGCGCCAGTAACATTTCCATTGGACCCTATCACATGCCAATGTAGCCCAATGGCATCTGGTTGATTCAGGAATATGAAGACCCTCAAAGTGTTCCTTCAGGGTCTTGACTAAGAAGTCTGACCATCTTGTAGGTGGGCGGCCACGTGATCTTTTGACATCCCGTGGGATCCAGTCGGTAATGGCTCTAGTCCAGTGGTCATATCCAAATCGCATTACATGTCCAGCCCATCTGATTTTCGATGCCTTGGCAAACGAGACAGCATCCCTGATTCTGGAATAGCGACGGAGGTCAGAACTCTGGATTCCATCTCTCACTTGAGTGAGGCATGATATTCCAACCATAGCTCTTTCCATTCCTCTCTGGGAGACCCGAATAGCATTCTCATCCTGCTTTCATAGGGCCCAGGTCTCTGAGGTGTATGTTAATGCAGGGAGAATGGTGGAGCCAAAGAGATGTGCCTGGAGCCAGAGGTTCTTTGTCCTTTTAGCTATATCTTCGATGCCTTTGAAGGCATTCCATGCCACTCTCTTCCTCCTGCGCAGCTCAGGTTTTAGGTCGTTCATCATGCTGACTTCTTGACCTAGGTACACCTAACTGCTGCATTCAGAGATGTCTGTTCCATTGAGAGTGAATGGGGCCTCTGGAACTAGTTCATTTTTCATGAGCATAGTTTTGTTCAGCTGTAGACCTATCTTTCCACATTCTCGGTCAAAGTCAGCCAGCATTTGTGCCGCTTGGCTAATGTTTGGTGTTATTAGAACAATGCCATCAGCGAAGCGGAGGTGGTGTAGTTGCCGACTGTCTATCTTCACTCCCATTCCTTCCCATTCTATTTGTCTCATGATGTTCTCGAGGGTGGCACTGAAGAGTTTTGATGAAATGGTATCACCCTGCTGAACCCCTCTTTTCACATCAATGATCACTTCCTTGTAGAATGGTGAGATCCTGGTGGTGAATCCATAATACAGCTCATGAAGGATCTTGATGTATTGGGTTTGAACACCCTGTTTGGCTAGGGCTTCGATGACTGCTTCAGTCTCCACAGAATCAAAGGCTTTCTTTAAATCAATGAACGTGAAACAGAGCGACATCTTGTACTCCCTACAAACCGCAATTAGCTTGGTTACTGTCTGGATATGGTTGATTGTGCTGAATCCTTTCCGGAAGCCAGATTGCTCACATGGACTTATTGTTAAACATCTACTAAGACTAGATTGGGCACAGCTATCTAGATTGGGCACAGCTATCTAGATTGGGCACAGTTATCTAGATTGGGCACAGCTCCTCTTTATACCCACTGTACCCAGTGTGGGACAGTTAGAATTTACCAGGAGACTGCCACCCTAGCTAAATTGAGACTATCTTTTAAGATTATAGGATCATACTAGTTTGCCCTCACACAGGCGAGTGTGAGCCTTTCAGTATACAGAGATTGAGATATTCATAATCACCCTGGTGCAGATAATAAATAGGGCCAGAGCAATAGCACTTGCCTTGCATGGAGCCAACCCGAGTTTTTTCCCCAGCATCCCATATGGTCCCCGAGCACTGCCAGGAGTAATTCCTGAGTGAAGAGCCAGGAGTATCCCCTGAATTCCGCTGGGTGTGACCCAAAAAAAAAAAAAAATAAGGACCTTGTGGGTACTATCTAGATTACATGAAGCCCATGAAATTAAGATGTATTACTTTACATCAGTCCTTTCTCGCTCTCTCTCTCTCTCTCTGTCTCTCTCTCTAGTTTTATATAAGAGATAATCTCAGAAGAAGGGATTAGTTCTTGGCACAATCCTTTGTTTATACCTGTAATAGGGTGTGGCACCACCCTTCTATACTCTGTTTAGGGTTCTTTGTTGACAGGACCCTCCTGTCAACAGTTAAGATTACTTTGGTGTATATAAGGGGACTGACTTGAGGCACTCGCCCCTTCCCCCTCTTTTGGGTAGGTCTCCTCTCAGTTGAGATTCTCTCTCTTTGGTGAGAGACTTGGGCTCTCTTGTATGGTCTAAGATCTAACCAGAGCTAAAGTTCTTTCATTATATTGGATTACGGTAGTAGAGCTTTTGTACTATTAAAAGCCTTTTAGAACTGAGCCAGGCTCGTGAGTTTTCATCCTTTCCCCAGTGTCGGTGGCTCCCGACACTGGTGTTAACTGTGAGTTACCACTGCCTTGAGAACTATCAGAGAAACTTTTCCCAGAGTGTCAACTCTGGGAACATCCCATAAAGAAGAAATTGCATCAATTTCAGTTTTTAAAATGGGGTGACTGAATCTTAACAGGAGTTCCTTGGTTCCCCCCCAGCATAAGATAAACATTAGGCTGGCTTTGGGGGGGCATCATGATACTTAATAGCAAGAACTTCAGACTTCTTTAATAATGAAAATAAATGATAACTGTTGTGACATAAAATACAGAAGGTATATTACTTCTTAGAGACTTATAGGAAATTTTGTAGTGCAGATGAAAAAATTCCAGGCCCACAGCCTCAGATCACTTATTGTTCCCCTGGTGTGCCCATTCACTTTTCTCTTCCACTTCCAGGGACACTGAGGGATAGTTCTATGGTGTTTCCCATTAATTAAGGTTCTTCCAGTTACCGGGAATAAATTTTTAATTTTACAGACATGATTCTCTCCCCTCAGAACATGCTACTTACCATTCACTTGAGGTCATTATGATTCATTTGCTTGAAAAGAGTTTGTAGTGCTAATGGAATTCTAGAAACCTTTCTACAGGAGTGGTAATGTAAATGGTATTTATTACTTTTTTCTGGGACTCAAAAAGAAGTGGATAGGGGTCTGAGAGATAGTATAGCTAGTAATGTACTTGTCTTGCACAAGACAACCCAGATGGTCCCTGTACTATCTCCAGTACCCCATGTGCTTTCTGGAGCCCTTGCAGGAGTGATCCCTGATCACAGAAGGATTAGCCCTGAACATCACCAGGTGTGACACCAGAAGAAGGAAGAAGGAGGAGGAGGATAAGGAGGAGGAGACAGAGGAGGAGGGAAGGAAGGAAGGAAGGAAGGAAGGAAGGAAGGAAGGAAGGAAGGAAGGAAGGAAGGAAGGAAGGAAGGGAGGGGAGGGAGGGAGGGAGGAGGGAGGGAGGGAGGGAGGGAGGGAGGGAGGAGAGGAGGGAAGGAAGGAAGGAAGGAAGGAAGGAAGGAAGGAAGGAAGGAAGGAAGGAAGGAAGGAAGGAAGGAAGGAAGGAAGGAAGGAAGGAAGGAAGGAAGGAAGGAAGGAAGGAAGGAAAAAAGAAATTGATATCTTTATAATATTGCAGATCAAGAGCCATAACAATAGTATAGCTGGTGGGACACTTGCCTTGCATGTGGCCAACCCAGATTCTATCCCAGCACCAAAGATGACCCCCGAGCCATGTCAGGAGTGATCCCTGAGCACAGGGCCAGAATAAGCCCTAAGCACTGGATGTGATCAAAAAACAAAATTAAATAATGATAATTATAGGTCATTATAACTTGCTTCTTTCACTATTATACACAGAGTTGCAACAAATATTCTTATATCTGTGTGTGCAGATTTATTTATTTCACTAAAAGTAATAGGGTAGTTGGTCCTTTAACATTGACTTCATATTTCTATTTTTATAATTGACAAACACAGGCTGAACGTATGAGTTAATTCAGTTAGGTGAGGAAAAGATGTTTCTGTGAATGCCACCATTAAAGAAACATGTGAGGTACTATCTTTGGGACTTCCAGTCACATTGACCACATCCCAATATACTGAGAAACAAAAGGGGGGAAGGAGATACATGCAGTAAAAATCAAGAACTGGACTCCAACACCAATCCCATGACTCCTCTGAATGACTCCTATCAACAAATATTGCCACAAGATAAAAATGAGTATGTAAACCATGCAGCCACCACCAAATAGTGCCTATTTTGTCTTGGCTCTTTTGATGAGTCATGGCTATCACCCCACATCTGTTCAGTAGCCTGTGAAGGGGAGAGGCGTAGAGAGAAGAAGGCACCTCACTGACATCTATTGAGCACCTGCACGTCAGTTAACCATGCCATCCTCGGGACCAGCATAAAAATTAATGTCATTAGTTCTCCTTCCAAATAAAAGCTAGAAGGTCATGGTAGGCATGGATTTGTTGAATAGATACTAAATATGACCGGCAGCCCCAAGGACCACAGAGATGTGATTGTGAAGGCTGACATATGAACCCATCTAAGGTGGCCATAAAGGGACAAATAGCTGTGAACACAGCTAATGGCCCATTGAAATAGAGATCAGTATGGCCAGAGTTCAGAGAGGGGTTGCATTCCACTAAGGGAAATGATGTGAAGTCCAGAGTTCATAGAAATATCACAGTAACTCTATCTGCAGTCTTGTTTAGGGCCAAATTATGGCTCTCGGTTTATCTGATGAAAGCTAACACAAGTAATTTTTCAAGGTCAATACAAGCAGTGCACTCACAGTCACAGTTACATTGCCCTGAATTGTAAGAGAAAATAATCCTACCACATCTGATCGCCTCTATGGGAAGGAAAAAAAAATTAATTGGCAAAACTAAAGGAACTGCTACTCCTTCTGCTTCCCAAATCCCTCAGAAAATTCTAAGGAACATAGAAATACAACATTTCACGAACAGTGAAGTAAGTCAAATAGTGTGGTTTTTTTTATATTCATATTGATTAAAGATGTCACATTGCTTCAACAAGCTTCAAGAAACTGCCCAGATGGACCTTTTTCCTTATGACTCATAAATTACACAGTTTGCTAGATCTATAATTCACAGAAATAGATCGTGGTATCAGCCTTGTTAATGCCAGTAGCAAGCCACCAGCAGTTTTCATTATACACTGTGATTGTAGATTAAGTGATTTAATAAATATATTGGTTGTTTTCACATATTGGCATGAGATTGTCTTAGAACCCCTTCAATCTGTCATTGCTATTAATGAGATATCGACCTTCTTGTAACCCCAGTCAAAAAAGTTTATCTGTGAAAGTTATCCAAGAAGAAAATTCCCAAGAAATTCTGCAGGCTCTGAGATCACTTCTCAAACTCCTCCTCTGGAATGGTATCAGAAAAGGTAGTCAACAGTATGCCCAGAAGGCAAGGGTTATATCTATACCATTAAAATGCTGGCATAAATGATGCCTTTCTCATTAATTCGTTCTATTAAAAGGACCCTTTCTCATTGCATCTTCAGCAGGTAACAAGACCACCTTCAACAGATAAATTCCTGGGAGCAGATTTCTCAAAACTTTTCACTAAAGACTGCTTAACAGCATAAAATGGAAAGTCAATGCCCAGGGGTCTTGGCAACATGACAGTGGATTCTACCATAAGTTCAAATTTACTTATGGTAGAATCATCCACACAATGTTAAGATATCACACAATCACTACAAGTCTTGTGTGATATCTTAACCTTTTAATATATTCTATCATCTATTTCCTTTTGTCCAGGTTTAGTTCCATTTTTAAATGACATTGATATGCGGCTGGAGTGATAGTACAGCAGGTAGACCATTTGCCTTGCATGCGGCTGACCCAGGTTTGATCCCCACCATCCTACATGGTTCCCAAGTACCACCAGGAGTAATTCCTGAGTGCAGAGGCAGGAGTAACCCTGAGCATTGCCAGTGGGACCCAAAAGGCAAATAAATGGATCATTTGATCACCTGACATCCTGTTATTCGTTGATTTGCTCGAGTGGACACCATTTGTCCCTATCACGTGCCAGTGTAGCCCAATGGCATCTGCTTGCTCCAGGAATACGAAGAGCCTCAAACTGTTCGTTCAGGGTCTTGACAAAGAAGTCTGACCATCTTATAGGTGGGCGGCCACATGATCTTTTGCCATCCCATGGGATCCAGTCGGTAACGGCTCTAGTCCAGCAGTCATCTCCAAATCGCATTACATGTCCAGCCCATCTGATTTTTTTTTTAATATTTTATTATACCACTGTGAGATATACAATTACAAAGATGTTAATGTTTGGGTTTCGGTCATACAATGTTCCAGCACCCAGCCCTCCACCAGTGCCCTTTTCCCATCACCAATGTTCCAGATTCCCACCCACCTCCCCGAGCCTGCCTCTATGGCAGGTTCTTTATCTCTTTTCTCTCTTTCACTTTCTCCTCTCTCTTTCTCTCTTCCTTCTCTTATACATTGTGGATTGCAATATATACATTTAGAGGTTATCATGTGTATATTTTTACCTGTATTTAATGCTCTGTTCTAGGTTGGTATTATCATTTTTAACAATTATTTAGCACACTGTTCCTTTCTCTGTCTTACCTAACCTCTGACTCCCACATATTTGTGGTAATTTCAACCTTTGACAAGATCACCTGATCCATGATTCACCTGACCTTGAATATTCACATTATAATATGTGTATGGATGGATGGATGGATGGGTGGATAGGTGGATAGACAGAGAGAGAGAGAAAGAGAGAGGGATGGATGGACGGACAGGTGGTCAGGCGGACAGGCAGACAGGCAGACAGACAGACAGACAGACAGACGGACAGACAGACAGATAGATATGCTCTCCCTGTGCCCAGCTGATCACGAGGCATCCGGGAGGGATGACAAGTTCTAGTCCTGGCACGCCACTCCAGCAGAGCCTCGCAAGAAGCCAGAGGAACCCCTACACCATGAGGGCCACCATTTTGCACATTCAGACTCTGTCTCCTCAGAGCTCCACCCAGCAGAAGAGCTGATCACAGCCCGGCTCGCGTATTTGCTTTGCAGCTGCATGGTTCATCAATAAATGCTCAAGTTTTGAGGTGACTACAAGAGAATCCCATCTGCACGGCAGAGCCTGGCAAGCTACCCATGTCGTATTCCATTATCAAGCTTGTGGCCCCATTTCTGTACTTATCTGCCTGAATGGTTTGAGGCTCTTTATGTTCCTAGGGCGGGTAGGTGCCCTTGGACTATCTCACATGTGACAGGATGTATTGAGATGTTACTGGTGCCCGCTCGAGTAAATTAATGATCTACAGGAAGATAGTGATACAGTGATACAGTAATATATATGTATATATATATATATATAAATCAATATATATAAATAAATGATCTACAGGAAGACAGTGATACAGTAATATATATATACATATATATTACTGTATCACTGTATTACTGTCTTCCTGTAGATCATTGATTTACATTGTAGATCATTGACTCGCAGACATGGGGCAGAGCTGCTACTGGCTCTCCCTGTGACCAGCCGCTCACGAGGCACCCCGGGAGGGATGGTGGGTTCTAGCCCTGGCCCACCATCCTAGCAGAGCCTCGCAACAAGCCAGACGACCCCCAACTCCATGAGGGCCTCCATTTTCCACTTCCGGACTTCTCTCTCGTCAGACCTCCACCCAGCAGACCAGCCTATCAGCACCCGGCTCATCGAGTTCCACCCTGAAGCAGTCTTTCTTAAATCTGGCTCAGGTATGCCAGTACAGAGACTCGCAGACATGGGGCAGAGCTGCTACTGGCTCTCCCTGTGACCAGCCGCTCACGAGGCGCCCAGGAGGGATGGTGGGTTCTAGCCCTGGCCCACCATCCCAGCAGAGCCTCGCAACAAGCCAGACGACCCCCACTCCATGAGGGCCTCCATTTTCCACATCCGGACTTCTCTCTCGTCAGACCTCCACCCAGCAGACCAGCCTATCAGCGCCTGGCTCGCGCGGTCACTTGAGGCTGCGCGGCTCATCAATAAATGCTGGACCTAGAGATGCCTACAAGAGTATGCTACCTGCACGGCAGAGCCTGGCAAGCTACCCGTGTTGTATTTGATATATATGCCAAATACCAGTAACAATTATAGACCTCATTCTGGAATGGATTGAGGCTCTTTATGTTCCTGGAGCAAGCAGATGCCTTGGGCTCTACTAGCATGAGACAGGACATATGGAGATGTTACTGGGGCCCGCTCGAGCAAATCGATGATGAACGGGAAGACAGTGACAGTGAGATATATATATATATATATATACATATATATATATATATGTATATATATATATATATATATACATATATCACTGTCATGCAAATAAAAGCAGTCATTATGTATGTATGTATGTCATGCAAATAAAAGCAGTCATTCTATATATGTCTTTTTCCTTCTGGCTAATTACACTCAACATGATCCTCTCCATGACCATCCATTTATAGGCAAATTTCATAACTTCTGCATAGTATGCCATTGTGTAGGTGTACCAAAGTTTCTTTATCCAGTCATCAGTTCTCGGGCACACTGGTTGTTTCCAGATTCTGGCTATTGTGAATAGTGCTGCTATGAAAATAAAAGTGCAGATGGTGTTTCCACTGTGTGTTTTTGGCTTCCCAGGGTATATTCCCAGGAGTGGTATGGCTGGGTCAAATGGGAGCTCAACTTTTTAGTCTTTGGAGGGGATTCCCATATTGTTTTCCAGAAAGGCTGTACCAGCCAACATTCCCACCAACAATGAATGAGAAGAATCCACCCCCTGGATATGGGCCAGTCTCTGTGGTGTGAGATGTTATCTCATTGTTGTTTCGATTTGCATCTCTATGATGATTAGTGACCATGAGCATTTTTTCATTGTCTTTTGGCCATTCAAATTTCTTCTTTGTCAAAGTTTCTGTTCATTTTTCTCCCCATTTTTGATGGGGTTGGCTGTTTTCTTCTTGTGAAGTTCTACCAGTGCCTTATATATCCTGGATATTAACCTCTTATCAAATGGGTATTGGCTGAATATTCTTTCCCATTCTATAGACTGTCTTGTATCTTGGTAACTGTTTCTTTTGAGGAGCAGAAGCTTTTCAGTTCCATGCAGTCCCATATGTTTATCTTTGCTTCTAGTTGCTTTGCTAGTGGTGTTTCACCTTCGAAGATACCTTTAGCTTCAATGTTATTTTAGATGACTTGGCAAACGAGACAGCGTCCCTGACACTTGATGGTCGACGGAGGTCAGAACTCCAGATTCCTTCTCTCATTTAAGTGAGGCATGATTTTCCAATCATAGCTCTTTCTATTCATCTTTGGGAGACCCGAATAGCTTTCTTATCCTGCTTTTGTAGGGCCCAGGTCTCTGAGGCATATGTTAATGCAGGGAGAATGGTGGAGTCGAAGAGAAGTGCCCAGAGCCAGAGGTTCTTTGTCCTTTTAGCTATTTCTTCAATGCTCTTGAAGGCATTCCATGCTGCTCTCTTCCTCCTGCGAAGCTCAGGTTTTAGGTCATTCATCATGTTGAGTTCTCAAAATGAATAAATAAATAAATAACTTAACTCTGATATTCAAGAAGTGGAACTAAGTCTATCCTGGACATTGAATATGCAACAGCTTTCATCCCAATAAAAGCCCCAATTTCCACACCCTTTACTTGAAGGTCCTTCATGTAGGGGTTTTTTAATCGGGCTTTACTCATTTAATATCAGTAATGGGGAAATTGATGAGATTAACAGAGAAGCAGTAACAGAATATTCTGTAACTTCCTTAAGAAATTAAACTTCCATGACATTCTTGACAGGTTTAATAATACATGTGGTCTTTTTTGTTACTATTAATCGATCAATTATAGGCTTAATAGCGTACTTGAGTATATCTCTCTCTAAACAATAATATTCAAATTTAGGTAGGACATTGTGGAACAAGCCCAGAATACAGACCAATTACTCTGACCTGCCTCATGTAGAATGGTGTTAAGTAAGACACACTCTGAAGATCTTGGTACTAAGGATCTTTAAGAAATTCTCCAGTTTGAGACAGTACAACAGGTAAGATACTTGCCTTGACCACAGCCATCCAGGGTTCAGTCCCTGGCACCATATATAGTTCCCCAAGCACTGTGAGTAATCCCTGAGCACCACTGTATGTGGTACCAAAAACATTTTAATTGAATCACCATGTGATAGACTATTACGAAGCTGTTCATGATTGGGTTTTAGTCACACAGTGTTCCAACACCCATTCCTCTAAGAAAAAGAATTTCTCCAACTGATCTACCAATGGAGGTGGACTTTAAAATTCTTAAAATCCTCAGAGAAATTTTTAAAAAAAATCTATGTAATGATACATTTTCCTTTTTAATTAAAATAATTACAAAAATATGATAGAAGTATTTATATAGAATAGTGTTTAAGTCAGACTCATGCCACTCATTTAAATATTTCCAGTGGAAATTAAGTCACTTGATCATTTGAATCCCGTTATTCATCGATTTGCTCGAGCGGGCGCCAGTAACATTTCCATTGGACCCTATCTCATGCCAATGTAGCCCAATGGCATCTGGTTGATTCAGGAATATGAAGAGCTTAAAAGGAGCTTATTGATGTAGTTTTTAAAAGTGAGATGAAGTTTGATAGAAAATTACATGATACTTAATTTCCAAGGAACAAGGAACAATGGAAATTAAGTATCATGTAATTTTCTATCAAACTTCATCTCACTTTTTAAAAACTACATCAATAAGCTCCTTTTAAGCTTGTATTTTCATATAATTTTCTCAACATAATTTTACCCAGAGTACTTGTATATGGAAGTTTTGGGGGTTTTTTGGTTGCATTTTTGTTTGTCTGTTGTGTGTGTGTGTGTGCGTGTGTGCGTGTGTGTGTCTTTGTTTATAATAGTCATTCATAACAAGATGAGTTTACAAATACAAATTTTAATTTATTTCATTTGGAATATATCCCTAAGTTTATCAACCAATTCTTGCTACAAAGAAATAGTTCTTGATCACTTGAATCCCGTTATTCATCAATTTGCTCGAGTGGGCCCCAGTAACATTTCCATTGGACCCTATCACGTGCCAATGTAGCCCAATGGCATTTGGTTGATTCAGGAATATGAAGAGCCTCAAAGTGTTCCTTCAGGGTCTTGACAAAAAAGTCTGACCATCTTGTAGGTGGGCGGCCACGTGATCTTTTGACATCCCGTGGGATCCAGTTGGTAACAGCTCTAGTCCAGCAGTCATCTCCAAATCACATTACATGTCCAGTCCATCTGATTTTCGATGCCTTGGCAAACGAGACAGCATCCCTGATTCTGGAATAGCGACGGAGGTCAGAACTCTGGGTTCCTTCTCTCACTTGAGTGAGGCGTGATATTCCAAGCATAGCTCTTTCGATTCCTCTCTCTGGGAGACCCGAATAGCATTCTCATCCTGCTTTCGTAGGGCCCATGTCTCTGAGGCATATGTTAATGCAGGGAGAACGGTGGAGTCAAAGAGATGTGCCCAGAGCTGGAGGTTCTTTGTCCTTTTAGCTATTTCTTCGATGCCTTTGAAGGCATTCCATGCCGCTCTCTTCCTCCTGCGCAGCTCAGGTTTTAGGTCGTTCATCATGTTGATTTCTCAACCTAGACACACATAACTGCTGCATTCAGAGATGTTTGTTCCATTGAGAGTGAATGGGGCCTCTGGAACTAGTTCATTCTTCATAAACATGGTTTTTTTTTAAGATTCAGCTGTAGACCTATCTTTCCACATTCTCGGTTGAAGTCAGCCAGCATTTATGCCGCTTGGCTAATGTTTGGTGTTATTAGAACGATGTCATCAGCGAAGCGGAGGTGGTGTAGTTGCAGACCATCTATCTCCACTCCCATTCCTTCCCATTCTAATTGTCGCATAATGTTCTCAAGGGTGGCACTGAAGAGTTTCGGTGAAATGGTATCACCCTGTCGAACCCCTCTTTTCACATTAATGATCACTTCTTTGTAGAATGGTGAGATCCTGGTGGTGAATCCGTAATACAGCTCATGAAGGATCTTGATGTATTGGGTTTGAACACCCTGTTTGGCTAGGGCTTCGATGACTGCTTCAGTCTCCACAGAATCAAAGGCTTTCTGTAAATCAATGAACGTTAGACAGAGAGGAATCTTGTACTCCCTACAAACATCGATGAGCTTTGTTACTGTGTGGATATGGTCGATTGTGCTGAATCCTTTCCGGAAGCCTGCTTGCTCGCATGGTTGTCCTTCATCTAGTGTTCTGCTAAGCCTGTTCAGGATGACTCGTGTAAACAGCTTTGTACATGACGGACAACAGGCAGATGGGGCGATAGTTGCTGATGTCGTGAATGTCTCCCTTCTTGAACAGTAGAACTGTCCTGCTGGTTTTCCACTGGGAGGGCACCTTGCATTCGGACAGGTAGCGTGTGAAGAGCCAAGCTAGTGACTCATTAACAAAGAAATAATTAATGAGTTAAAATATATATTTCACATGCTGTATGTCTGGATTCAAATCTCTACTCTCACATGGTCCCCAGAGCACTAAAGGAGTGACACCCTCACCACCAACACCAACAACAACAAGAAGAACAGAACCAGGAGTAATCCCTGATCACCATCATCAGGTATATGGACTTAAAACAAACAACAAAAAACCCAACTTTTAAATAATTTATTTCATTTGGACTGCATCTCTAAGTTTGTCTGTCAGCACTTGCTATCATAATGGCTGTCACATAGCAAAAAACCAGAAGCTCAGTGACCACCATAACCATGCTCTTCTTTGTCTTGTTCTTGGAGGGTCTGTATCAAAGGGGCAGGTAGTGGTCAGATAGCGGTCAACCAACCTGGGCTCCACTGGTAAGTTCGGTCTCTTCCCCATCTGTTCCTTTTTGAAAAAGGGTCACAATTAAATCAGAATCACAGCGAGGAGTTGAGAAAGAACTTTCCTTCCTGCATGTTGGAAGATGGCAGAGTCATATCCTCAAAGCAAGAGTCTTGTCTGAATGGTCACAAGAAAGACTTTTATAGGGAAAGAACAGGGAAGCATGAGTTTCAGACTACAGGAAACCAGAGTAAGCAATAAAATGCTCCCCAGAGGCACCCAGTCTTATCTGCAAAGCTAAACAAAATGAAGGGTTAAATTTAGAGGTTGGTAGAACTGAGCATTAAATAGAGGCAAAAAGATACACATGACAACCCTTTAAAAGTATGTTCTGTAATTCATAGTCTCGAGGGGAAGGAAAAGAGAAAGAGAGAGAAATGGAAAGAAACCAAGAACCTGCCATGGAGCAGGGCTGGGGGGGGGGAGGGAACCGGGGGCGTTGGTGGTGGGAGATGGGCACTGGTGGCGGGATGGGTGCTGCAACACTGTTTGACCAAAACCCAAATATGAACTTTTTTAATTGTATATCTTTGTAATTTTAAAAAATAAAAAAATTAAAAATTAAAAAATAAAAGTAAAAAAAAAAAAATTTAGAGGTTGGGTCAAATGAGGAAGGCTGTCCTATACTTGGGTTTGGGAGAGAAAGTCAACTGATGAGAAAATGTCCTTACCTTTAGGCTAAAGAGCGAATGTAATTGTGTTTGTCTAATACTGATTTTATGCCCAGTTTTAAAAGTAAGATCAGTACAACATCAACAGAGTGGACAAATGTTCTGTGATTGCAAAGGTAACTGAAAAAGTAAAAATTTGAAAATATAAACCCAATGATCATTGAAGATTTTATAAATTTCTTCTACTTTAAATGCTTATTATTAGAAAAGAAACATCCAAAAATGCTGATTTTAGGGGACCAGAGTGATAGTACAGCAGGGAGGGCATTTGCCTGGCATGCGGCAGATCCAAATTCCATCCCCAGCATCCCACATGTGGTCCCCAAGCACTGCCGAGGAGGAATTTCTGAGTGCTGAGCCAGGAGTAACCCCTGATCACTGCTGGGTGTGATAAAAAATGCTGATTTTAAAGCATGGAAATATTTACAAATTATAGAAAATAGTAAACAGTATAACTAATATTTTAGAACTATATCTCTTAATTATAATTATATGGTATTTGAAAAATTTAGAACCTAAATCAATGGCCAATTATACACACACATACACACACACACACACACACACACACACACACTTAAAACAGAAATTTCTTCCTGAAAATAAAAATATTTTCTACATAAGTAGGAATAAAGAAATTTGTATATGGTGCTCAGCTCTGGATTTTTTCTTTGTTTTTTTAGTCAGAAATCATGTAGTTATCCACCATTGAAAATCAATCTTAATGGTGAGCCAGGGAAACAGCTCATGTGAAAGACCATATATGTACCTATCATTGGAACCTCATGGTCTTCCAAACTCTGCTGGATATACCTCTGGTGGCGCTAAGCTCCAATAACCTGAATATCACTCCCACAGGTTTGTACAGAAAATCTTGAGGCTGCACCACAACATGGGCATTGCTGACAATAGTTTTAGGTGACCCAACTAAGTATACTTGGATGCAACCTCCATAAAAGAACTGACTTAATAACCTATATCTTAACAACCTGACTTAATATTTCTTTAATTTTTCTGAAAGAAAATAACAGAAAATTGTTTTCTGCAGAAGATCTTTTTACACAATGTTATTGATTCATATTTTTCCATTTCTAGAGCCTTTACCCATGACCTACCAAATTCTATCATTAATTTTACATGGCTCTATCTTACAATGCCATTTATGAGCACCTTGCTTAATATAACATACTGAAAAGGGGGTTGAAAAATATATCACTTATTTGGGGCCTAGAATGATAGTACAGCTGGGAAGCCTCTAGCCTTGCATGTGGGCCAACCGGATTTGATCCCTAACATTCCATATGGTCCCCCAAGCCCACCAGGAGTAATCCTTGAGCAGTAACCCCTGAATAGAGCTGGTTACGACCCCCAAAACAAAATATATATACACATATGTGTGTATATATACCCATGAACATACCTATATATGTACCTATGTATATCTATGTATATACATAGATATAAATATATAAATATGTATATATACATAGGTATATATCTATAACATGTGGGTTTGTGTGAGAGAGATGTGTGTATCACTAATTTTGGCTCAGCTATGTTTGAGAAATATCTGAAGATATTTATATTTTATCATTCAACTTAGAAGAGCATACCAATTACAGTAAAAACATGATGGCAATGCCTATCCTAACATCAAACCACTAATCCAATTTGTGTTTCTATCTGTCCAAAGAATTTAATTTTAATTTTAAACTCAAATAAGTATCAGTATAGGATCCATTGTGTCTCACTAAATATTAAATACAATAGTCTAGAATAATTTGATATTCTTCAATCAAAAACACAAATTTTTAAGTTTAAAATTATGTGAGTAGGGGTCAGAGAGGTAGTACAGCAGGTAAGACACTTGCCTTACATACAGCTAACCCAGGTTCGGTCCCTGGCATGCCATATGGTCCACCAAACAGACCAGGAATGATCTTTGAGTAGAGTCAGGAGTAAACCCTAAGCTTACTTTAGGGGTGGTCCCAAAACAAAAGATAAAATTATATGAATGTGTATGCCTGAATATATTGATATTGACAATTTTAATGACATTACCCTTTGCTTTATGGAAATTTTGACTTAATGTTTGAGAACAAAAACTTGTTTGTGAATTCAACGTTGTTCTGAAATCTAAGGCGAATTTAAGCCAAAGATATGAAGAATCAAACTGAAACAGCTCATGAGCTGAGACGCTTACATAATCTTCACAATATAAACCCAAATCCACTCAGTGATAAAACTGAGTGTGTGCCAATCCAGATTAACAGATGGGGAAAACTCAAATCACTGAGAAAAGAAACAGTGGCTCTGAAAACATAAAGATGGCAGACAGAAATCTTGCTAAGCTGCAACTGGCTATATAAAACTGATTATCTTACCAGAAAAAAAAGTTTAGTCTTTTATTAAAATTGTATTTTATGGAGTCACCATGCCATATAGTTAGAAGGCTGTTCATGATTGAGTTTTAATCACACAATGTTCCAACACTCATCCCTCCACCAGTGCACATTTCCCACCACCAATGTACCCCCCCCCCCACACACACACACAAACCACCACAATCTGTTCCTATGATAGGCACTTTCTCTCATTCTCTCTCTCTTTCTCTCTCTCTCCCTCTCACTCTTTCTCTCCCTATCTATCTATCTATCTATCTATCTATCTATCTATCTCTATCTCTATATCTTCCACTCCCATTGGGCATTATGGTATGCAATACAGATACTGAGAAGTTACCATGTTTTTTTCCCTTACCTATGCTGCAAGTAGTTTTTACACAATGGTCATTTACCACTCTTTGTTATAGTGGTCCCTTCCCTATCCCACGTCTCTTTTCCCCAAGAGGTTGAAGCAGGATTTCAACTGTGGACCAAACCTCCTGGCACTTGTTTCTACTGTGCTTGGATATTGGTATCGTATTATGGTTTTTACACTCCACAGATGAGTGCAATCATTCTGTGTCTGTACCTCTCCTTCCGACTCACTTCACTCATGGATGGATATGAAAGTATCATATCCATCCATTTATAAGTAAATTTCATTATTTCATTCTTCCTAACAGCTGCATAGTTTTACATTGTGTAGAGGTACCATCGTTTCTTTAACCAGTTGACTATTCTCAGAAACTTGGGTTGTTTCTGGCTATTGTGAATATTGCTATTGTGAATATTGCTGCAACAAATATAGAAATGCAGATGGTGCTTCTGCTGTGTGTTTTTGAAGCCCCAAGGTTATTCCCAGAAGGGCGTTGCTGGGTTATATGAAGCTCAATTTCTAGTTTTTTGAGGAATGCCCATATTGTTCTACAAAAATGCTGGACCAGCTGGGATTACCACCAACAAAGGAGAGCATCTTTCTCCCTGCACCCAAGCCAGCACTAGTTATTTTTGTACTTTTGGGTATGTGCCAGTGTTTCTGGTGTGAGATGATCACTATCACTATCACTATTTTCCTGTTCATTGTTAATTTGCTCGAGCGGGCTCCAGTAACATCTCCATATGTCCTGTCTCATGCTAGTAGAGCCCAAGGGCATCTGCTTGCTCCGGGAACATAAAGAGCCTTAAACCATTATATTAGGTCAAGGGAATGACCTAATATAATTGTTACTGGTATCTGGCATAACAAATACAACACGGGTAGCTTGCTAGGTTTACCGTGCGGGTGGCATACTCTTGTAATCACCTTTAAATACAGCATTTATTGATGAACCGCGCCGCAAGATGATATCTCATTTTTTTTTACTTGAATCTCCCTGATTATTAGTGATAATAATAATAATTATTATTTTCTCATATGTTGTTTGGCCATTTGTATATTTTTTTCTTTGAGAAAGTTTCTGTTCATTTATTCATCCCATTTTTGATGGGGCTGGATATATTTTTCATGTAAAGTTCTACCAGTGCCTTATGTATCTTGGACATTAACCCCTTATCATAAGAGTATTGAGTAAATATTTTTTTCCCAATCTGTGGCTTGTCTTTGTCATTGGTCACTGTTTCTTTTGAGGCACAGGAGTTTCTTAATTTCACGTAGTCCCACTTGTTTATCTTTGCTTCCACTTGCTTGGTCAGTGGTGTTTCATCTTTGAAGATGCCTTTAGCTTCAATGTAGTGGAGAGTTCTGCCCATGTTTTCCTCCATATAGCTTATGGATTCAGGTCTGATATTGAGGTCTTTAATCCATTTTGATCTGTTTGGGGTATCAGGGTGATATTTGCCTTGTAAACTGTTTAGTAGTGTTTCTGTTTCTTCAATTTCTTGGAAAAGCTTGAAAAAGATTGGCAGTAGATTTTCTTTAAAGGAGTGAAAGAATTCACTAGTAAATCCTTCTGGGCCTGGGTTTTTGTTACAGGGGGAGACTTTTAATTACCATGTCAATTTCCTTGATGGTGATAAGTCTGTTCAGGTATTCCAAATCATCTTGGTTAAGCCTTGGGGAGTAATAAGAATCCAGGAATTTATTCATTTCTTTGAGGTTCTTTTGTTTCATGGCATAAAGATTTTCAAGTAATCTCTAATGATCTTACGGATTTCTGTAGTTTCCATTGTGATATCCCATTTTTCATGTCTGATTCTGTTTATTCAGGTTCTCTCTCTCTCTCTCTCTCTCTCTCTCTCTGTTTCTTTGTGAGTCTTGTTAGTAGTTTATCGATCTTGTTTATTTTCTCAAAGAACCAACTCTTGGTTTTATTAATCTCTTGAATTTTTTTTGTGTGATTCCAGCTCATTGATTTCTGTTCTAAGTTTTATTATTTCCTTCCTCCTTCCTGATTTTGGCTCCTTTTGTTGATCATTTTCCAAGATGTTAAACTGTGAGATTATTCATGTGGGCCCTTTATTCCTTACTGATGAATGCTTACAGAGCTATCGACTTTCCTCTTAATACTCCCTTAGCTGTCTCCCACAAGTTCCGGTAGCTTGTGTCCTCATTCTCATTTATTTCCAGGAATCGTTCTGTTTCCTCTTTGATTTCCTCTATAACTCAGTGATTGTTCAGTAGAGAGTTCAGTAGCTGTTTAATTTCCAGATGTTTGATTTCATTCTACGTTTCTATGTGTGATTCACTTCTACTTTCAGGTCATCTTGGTCTATAAAGACAGCTGATCTAATTTCTAGCCTCTTAATTTCATGGAGGTATGTTTTGTGGCTCAGCATGTGGTCTATCATGAAGAATTTCCCATGAGCACTGGAGAAGAATGTGTATTCTGCTTTTGGGGGGTGAAAAGATAAACTTTGATAAAATTCTGATTATCTGACCAGAAAAAAAAGGGGGGGGGGGGTTATTCTTTTCTCTGCCTTCATGTATCTTTGACTTTCAGAATATAATCCACGGAAATAAAAAGAATGTTTGAGAACTGGTAAGAGAGTGGATAAATAGAGGAGTGTTTTTTCCAATGGTCTTAAAAGGCCAAGGATGTGGTTCAAGGGGTAGAGCAAAAGTTGTACCCCAGCTCTGTAGGACCAGCACTGCTGAGTGTGGCTCCATAGCAAGAAAAAAAATTTTCTTTGGCCACAGCCGGTGGTGCCAAAGACTTACTCCTGACTCTGCAATCAGAGATTATTGTGGTTGGCTCAGGGAACTGTATGGGGTACCAGGACTAAAACCCAGGTTAGCTGTATAAACTCACTTTACCCACTCTACAATCTCTCTCTCTTTCTCTCTCTCCACATCTCTCTTTCTCTCTCTCCACACACACATACATAGCAATCAAATAAATAAATAAATTTTTCTTTTTAAAGGCTCTAAAAGGAGAGAAGAAAGAGTGAGAAGAGAGATATCTAGAGTCTGAGAGAAAGCTAGTTCTAAACTGTGGGCAAAGGAGGGAAAGTTGACGTCCACCTCCTCTCCCCACTCTTCCTTCCCGAGTTTGCTGTGTGTATGGTAAGAGGACCCGAATTCTAGGCTTGAATTCCAAGGACTTCCTTGTCAAGACCCTGAAGGAACAGTTTGAGACTGAATCAACCAGATGCCATTGGGCTACATTGGCACGTGATAGGGTCCAATGGAAATGTTACTGGCGCCCGTTTGAGCAAATCGATGATAACGGGATTCAAGTGACCAAGTGATGATAAGAGGACATCCAAGTCTGAAATAACTGTTCTGAACATGACTATGGAGTCCTGGGAAGACCAAGAAAGCTTCTATTGGCTTTTCTCCTCTATAAACATTCTGAATCCTCAGATCTCCATAACTCTGTAAAATAGCTCTGTAAAATAGCTTTTTAGCTTCTGCTGACAATACACATGTGTTTTAGAAAGATAAGAAACATAGAATGTGTTCCTTCTTCCAGGTTGAGGAGGGAGAGTGACCTTCCGCACCCCTGGAAATTGCCTGAGATCTAACCAGGGTGTCAGAATCAGACACACACACACACACACACACACACACACACACACACACACACACACACACACACACAATGTATGTGTGGTAAATCTTCCAAAGCACTTGACCTCTACTTTTCACATCTCAATCATGATCAAGACCTTACATCAGAGAGTCAGAGAGTAAGAAGGAAATTCAAGGAAATTATATTATTATGACTATCTTCATGGACCCAAGAAGTCTCAAGACTTCACATACTGATACCATGTGAGCAGAGACTAGCATTCAACTCCCCTGCTCTCAGCTCAGACATAAAAAAACAAAGTGCAAAGTAGATGTGAATCATTTTATTAAGTTCCAAGAGTATTAAATGAATATGGAAGAATACATTTTAAGTTTATATATCTTTAGAAATTTCTTTTTTTCTTTCTTCTATCTGCCCTTTTATTCTCTCTTCTCCCCCATCTCCTACCTGGATTGGGGGGGGAGGGGAATCTCATTCAGGTACAACTTTTCCGTTTTCTAAATTTGACTATTTTGGGGCCGGAGCGACAGTCCAGCGGGTAGGGCTTCGGGTTCAATCCCGGCATCCCATATGGTCCCCCAAGCACCGCCAGGAGTAATTCCTGAGTGCAGAGCCAGGAGAAACCTGAGCATCACCGGTGTGACCCAAAAAAAAAGCAAAAAAAAATTTTTTTTTTGACTATTTTGTAAAAAATCAGACTGTTCTCAGAATTTGATGAATATAAAATATATAACTCGAAATCTTTTCAATGTACAAAAAATCAAAACTGATCAACATACTTAATCATTATCATTAACTATAGTTGACGGAATTTAAAAGATGAAACTGAAACAAAACCTGTTGAATGTGACAAGAAATTACTCTCCTAGATAATTTTTACAGTTGACTTTTCAAAACAGGTTGATGCTACAGGTGGACCTAACATTAAAATAGGACTCCTTTACAAATCAAATTGTCTCTGTTTGGGAAAAGGTTATCTGGGCTTTCCTCAAATTGCCTAGGCCTGGTGTTCTCTCTCTCTCTCTCTCTCTCTCTCTCTCTCTGTGTGTGTGTGTGTGTGTGTGTGTGTCTGTGTGTTAATCTTTTATTTACAGTTAATATATAAAAATTAATATAATTAATAAATAAATATTCCCTAGGTTATGCTTCCTTTTCACCATCTCCAAAGAGCTAAAGATTTGCATCTGAAAGGGTTGTATTCTTCCTGTCTTTGGGTAGCTTCAGGGCTAGGCAATTTCCTCTTATTTTTTTTCTTTTTCTTTTTTTTTTCTTTGCTTTTTTGGGTCACACTCAGCAATGCTCAGGGGTTACTCCTGGCTCTTCACTCAGGAATTACTCCTGGCAGTGCTCAGGGGACCATATGGGATGCAGGGGGATCCAATCCAGGTCAGCCGCATGCAAGGCAAATGCCCTAACCTTTTATACTTAAAAGGAAGAAAAAACACTAAAGACTTCTCTACTATCTGCCTGCCAACAAAGGCAAGTGTCTACCTCCTATTTCTCCAGCCCTTTGTCAAATTTTTTTGGGTTTTTTTTTTGTTTTTTTTTTTTTTGTTTTTTTTTTTGCTTTTTGGGTCACACCCGGCGATGCTCAGGGATTATTCCTGGCTCTGCATTTAGGAATTACTCCTGGTGGTGCTCGGGGATAAGGGAATCGAACCCGGGCAGGCATAGGCCGGCCTTGTGCAAGGCAAACGCCCTACCCGCTGGGCTATCGCTCCGGCCCCCTTTGACAAAATTTTAAACCCAAAATTTACCTATTTTAGACCTTGAAAATAATAAAGTCTTAACCTAGGGGGATTAAAAAAAATAAATTGTCTCTATTTGGGACAATTAGCATGCCTATATTGGACTTAAAGTAAGATATTCATACCATGAGAGCAAGATCAAGGGGGAAATTTTTCTAATAACTAGTATTGTTTGATTATTAAATAGCTAGAAATGGCCTGAGCACCCTAGATATGCTGCGATTAGCATTGTACAGTTTTCTTGGGAAACATCAGACAGTCCATGTGGTTAAGGACCACTCTCTAATTTTCACAGTAACAAATGCTGAACTTTTAGAGAGGAGAAAAAGCATCAGAAAGAAGTAATAAAAGCTTCTGGAGTCAAAGAGGACAGGCAAGGGGAAACCTTTCATTTTCTTTTTGTATATCATTTTGCATTTGGAAATATCAAGATTATTCCTCTTGTCATCATACCTCCAAAACTCATATACCCAAGGGCTCTGAAAAGCACTTGTTACCTAAAGAAAAAGCTAACTATATAAAAACCAGAAAGTGTGATGCCAGATATAAATCTGCATTTTTAGCTGTTGGACAGTAAATGACAGTGTGAGCACATCTTGAAAAATATTTTTTCACTGTCACTACTGGGACAATAAATCCAACTAAATGTAAAATTATGCTTCCCACAGATATGACTTTGTGAAATTGTGCATCTGAGAAGTGTGATGCTTTATATATATAATATTCATATATAACATATATATTATATAACTTATATTATATATGCCATCTATAATATATTATTAAAAACATACAAATATATAACAAATATATGTGTATAAGTATATATGATATATACTTAATATATAATTATATATGTTATATATAAACAAATATATGTGTATATATGTATTTATATATTATATGTATATTCCATCACAAGAATATTTGAAACTGCACATATACCACCAGTTTACAGGTAGTAAGAGATGAAAGTTTTGTGTCAACAATAACACTATGTTGCTCTGGTCAATATACCTCTAGAACACACCTTTCAGAGAACGGGCCTCCAGAAACATCCAATTAGGAGGTTCCTGGCTCAGGACGGTGGCATCTACCCATTTAAAGGCAGGCAAGAGGTACATCTGTGAGACTGAAGAATCCCCAAAATTACAGTCTAATCTTTCTTGGTCTAAACTTATTAGAGCTCCCTAGTTATGAACTACCAGAAGAAATCTATGTCTTTATACAACATTATTTTATTTGAATTGTTTAAAGAGCAAAATTTTATTATGGCATGTCGAATAAGTATGAAATACACACCATGGCATGTTCAATGAATATGAGTTAAAATTTTCTAAAGATTACATGATACCTGCCCCCTTACTAGCAAGATTTTTTCTCCTTTTTTCTACAAGGAGGTATAGGTCGAGGGAGGGGTCGTTTGGGGGGGGAGCATACCCAGTAGTGTTCAGGCTCAGGGATTACTCTTGGCAGTGCTCAGTAACTATGTGTGGTGTCAAGAGCTGATCATGTGCAAGAATGAAAATATATGAAGGCAACATTAGAGACCTATGGGACAATTTTAAGAGGAACATCATCTGAATTAAGAGTCCCCATGGGAATATATCAGGCACTGGCAGAACTTTACAAGAAGAAAACAAACAACCCCACCAAAAAATGGGGAGAAGAAATGAACAGAAACATCAGCAAGGAAGAAATTTGAATAGACAAGAGGCATATGTAAAAAATGCTCATTATCACTAATCAGAGAGATGCAAATCAAAACAACAATGAGATATCACTTTACACCACAGAGATTGGCACATATTCAAAAGAGCAAGAACAACAAGTGCTTGAGTGGATGTGGGAAAAAGGGGACACTCATCCATTGTTGGTGGGAATGCTGGCTGGTACAGCTGTTCTGGAAAATATGGACATTCCTCCAAAGACTAGAAATTGAACTCCCATTTGACCCAGCCATACCATTCCTGGGAATCTACTCTTGGAAACCAAAAATTCGCAGCGGAAACACCATCCCTACTTTTATGTTCATAGCAGCATTATTCACAATAGCCAGAATCTGGAAGCAACCAGAGTGCCCAAAAATCGATGACTGGATAAAGAAGCTTTGGTACATCTACACAATGGAATACTATGCAGCTCTTAGGAAAAATGAAGTTATAAAATTTGCCTATAAATGGATGGACATGGAGAAGATTATGTTGAGTGAAATTAGCCAAGAAGGAGAGGGACAGATATAGAATGACTGCATTTATTTGCATAACATAAATATATATGTACATATTATGATACCAATATCCAAGGTCAAGTGAAACATATATCAGGAGGTCTTGTCAAAGGTGGAAATTATCACAAACGTGTGGGATTCAGAGGCTAGGTAAGACAGAAAATGGAACAGTGTGCTAACAATTGTTGAGGGTACTAACGCCAACCTAGAACTGAGCATTAAATAGAGGCAAAAGATACACATGACAACCCTTTAATGTATGTTCTGTAATCCATAGTCTGGAAGGTAAGGAAAAGAGAAAAGAGAGAGAAAGGGAAAGAAATAAAGAACCTGCCATGGAGGAGGGCTGGGGGAGAGGGGAGGGAACCGGGACGTTGGTGGTGGGAGATGGGCACTGGTGGAGGGATGGGTGCTGGAACACTGTATGACCAAAACCCAAATATGAACTTTTTAATTGTATAGCTTTGTAATTGCAAATAAATAAATAAATAAATAAATAAATAAATAAATAAATAAATAAATAAATACTTTAAAAAAAGAATCCCCATGGGAGAGGAAAGAGAATGGAGGAGAATTATTGGTAAAAGAAATTTCAGCAAGGCACTTTCAGAGTATGAGGATTCAGCTGTACACCAGATTCAAATTCAGAGTTCCAAACAAATAAAACCAAGCAGAACTCTAAGACACACTGCAATTAAAATGGAAAAAAACAAAGAATCAGAATTCAAAGATACGAAATACAAAGACACAGATCAGTTTCTGGAGTGTAGTGGTTATCACATTTGCCTCACAAAGATACAAATTAGCAAGATCAAAGAGGAAAGAGACTTGTCATAGCAAATCTATAAGACTTATAGCAAATCTATAAAATGAACTATATAGGTCAAAAGGAGGTGATTTGACATAATGAGTAAGTAGGGTAAAATAAATATATTAACAAGAATATTCTTTCATGCTGTCACTAAAACTGCAAAGCTTTATGGATAAGCAACAACTAAAGATGCTCATGGCCATTAAGCCAGTTTTACAAGATGGTATCCTTAAAAAGATAAAGCAACCAATGACACCACCAAAGACACCAACTTGTCCCAGGCGAAAACTCTGTGGTCTTCTGGGAATGGGGAAAGCTGATTCTCCTCCCCAGTGGATGGGCCCAGCAGCTCTGCCCACACCCAACAGTGTCCAACATATAAATGCAAAGGCTGTATATGCAGCCACACAACACCTCAAATTTCACAGCACTGACAGCCCAGTAGAAGCACAGCACGTTTGGTGAGAAAGCTGTGTGGAAGCCTACTAGGCTCAGTGAGTGAAAACAACACAGCAGGCTCACCCAGCACTCACCAGTTCAGTAAATCCTCAGGCAATGACATTGTGAGATATAACAATTACCATAAAATGACTTGATTTTTGATTGATCAATTTTCTGATAGTTCCATTTGCCATTTTGTTGTAACTGGCAATATGAAGTAAATTTGTTTGTGACTGCTAAGGAGGCAGGCTTGGAGATGGATGGAAAACTGGACATTGGTGGATGGAAGGTCACACCGGGAATGGGATTGGTGTTGGAACATTGAAACAACTGTATTATTAATAACTTTGTATTATCACACTGTTTAAATTTCAAAAAAGGAATAAAAAGGCAAAAGATTCCTACTTGGGATAAGATCATTAAAAAAACAAAATGGGATAAAAAAGGAATAATGCAGTCTTGCACAATGTACACAAGTCTCATTTTCTTTTAACTTAAGATGGATACAGACTCAGAATGTCTTTTCTCTTTTCCTTACCTTCCATTATTGTCATAGTAATCTCAAGGCAAATTTAATAGAGGACACTGTAAGGGTTGGCCACCCGATGGGGTGACTGACTGGGAGCCTAGGAACGCCGCACCTACCAAGGAAAACTCTGAGAGACCAAGTCCTATGCAAAAGCAAGGGTTTTATTAATAAGCGTAGTATACTCGGGCTCATAGCGTGACCCCAAGCGGTCAGTGGCTAAGAGCCCCGAGCCCTTCCAGGGATGATCTTTTAAGGAATAATTCCCGCGCTACAGAAAAGCCCGCGCATAACTATCCAACAGGTTTAAAATATTACATCAAGGTCTCGGGCGCAGGCAGCCAATTACTCTGCACCAGGTAACCATTACCCACCAATCTGAGTGTGCCTAATACTTCTTTCCATATTTGGCACGGCATGGGCCCAGTCAGGTATCATACCAAATACAGAGGGGGACATCAGACGCAACCTCTCGGGAATGTTTGCCTTATAGCCCTCCCCTGGAATTATTTGCTTAAGGCCCTTCCTGCTGTGCTCTTGTCGAACTATCATTTTATCAGTTACTTTCAGTTGAGCCATCATTTTATCAGTTACCTCTGGCATTTTACCAGCTACCTCTGGTTCCTGTCTTTGTGTTCTGTGGGTGAGGGGCCATCCTTTCAGACACAACCAAGGAGAGATTATTGGAACCCAAACACAGCATAAAAGGTGGATTATGTACAGAGATCTAAGTACACAGGAAATAATAAATGATGACCAAAGAATCAAAGAAGACTTATAAACTCTCAGAATCCATATGAAAATACGGCAAGAAATGTCTTTATTTTACTCATCTCACTTAACATCATTGAAATGACCATCCTACCCAAAGCAATATACAGATTCAGTGAAATTCCCACGAAAATTCTCATGGCTTTCCACAGGGGCACAGAACAAATACCATAAAATTTAAATGGAGTAATACAATTCCCCCAAAATAATCAAAACAAACCTGAGGGGAAAAAAGAAGAGAACCAGAGAGGTAGTACAGTGGGCAGGGATCTTATCTTGCACACATTGTCCCTGGTTCCATCCACAACACCTTATATGGTCCTTCAAGCCCCACCAGAAATGATTTCTGAGCTTAAAGCCAGGAATAAACCCTGAGAGCATCACCAGCTGTGGTCCAAAAAATAAAAACTAAAGCAAAGGAAGAAGATGAAAGGCTTTCATTCTCTGGCTTTAAATTATACTTTAAACCTACAGCAATCAAAACTAAATGGCACAGGAAGACTTCACCCATATTTTGTCTATAAAGAAACATAGTAAGGAAATAAACAATGGCCTATGATAATATACCCTGAGAGTTTGCCCATAGAACTAAACTGATTAATGGGGAGGGGGTGCAGGGTAGATGATAGTTTCCAGTTAATGGAGGAGGGATGCTGATACTCTGGTGATGGGTGTGGCATAGTAGCACTGTATTCCTGAAACATTAATATTAACACTATTGGAAACCACAGTGCCTATAGTGTGTGTGGTTTACTTCTTTTATTTTTGGATGATACCAGGTGATGCTCAGGGAAAATTCCGGGCTCTTCACTTAGAAATTACTTTTGCAGTGCTTGGGGGACCAGATGAGATGCTGGGGAACAACCCCAGGTCAGCCACCTGCAAGGCAAACGCTGTAACCACTGTACCATCACTCCAGCTTCGAATCTGTGATTTAAACCAGATGTGAGGGAAAGCACCAATACTAAGGGTTCCCGGAAGGCAGCTGCAAGCCCTCTGCCAAAGAGGCAAGTCTAAAGAATTGGAAAGCTAAAACAGTTTTCTATTAGTTACTCAAGCAGTTTTTATGCTAGCTTTTCAGGTTTGGAAGTTTTTCTATCAAGGTTTTTCTGTTGTCTTCACTCTTTCTTCGAACATTAATAGAGCCATATCATTACTGTCTAATAGCCATATCTTACTGAGTAATGTCTTTGGCAGTTTAAGTTCTGGCCCTGACCCACCACCCCAATAGAGCCTCAGAAGCCAGAGAAAACCCCCGCACCATAATGGCAGCCATTTTCAACAACCAGAATCCACAGCTTGTTAGAACCCTACCCTAGAGAGAAGAAAATTACAAGCCCAGTACTCAATGGACCTGAAGACCTGTCTTGTTACAAATTACTCTATCTACTGAGGGGGAAAAAAGGTGATGAGAATGCTTCTAGCCTGACAGAAGACTGGGCCCCCTGGGATGAATCCAGAGCCACAGCAGAGCCTGGCAAGCTACATGTGGTGTATTTGATATGCCAAAAGCAGTAACAAAAATGTGTCTCATTCCCAACAAATGGAGATGTTACTGGTGCCCATGCAAGCAAACCAATGAACAACAGGAAGACAAGCAATACGAGTGATTAGTTACTGAAGTTCAACAAGAGCATATAAAAGAATTATGGATAATTAGGTCTCAACTGTCCAGAAAGTAGATAAAGTAAACAACAACATCACTCTCCAAAAGTGAGTCTGAATGTCAACGTGTAAACTTTCAGATGTCTTCTTTAAGTACTTTTTTGGCGTTTGGGTCTATAAGCAATCAAGAGTGGGAGAGAGGAGAGAGAGAGAGGGAGAGAGATGCTATTCCAAAAAGGAAAGTCTGGAGGAACCAGAAGAACTGAGCGCCCAGACATTGGTGATGCCTTTAGACTTGCATAGACTAAGGCATACAAGGACTCTCCCACGTGAATCAGCCAGGCAGCCAATTGCACAGTAGAGTGATGGTCCACCAAGGACTGAGTGAAGGGGCCCAGGGACCCTAGGCCCTGGTAGGGAATGCTCTGTGGCCAGAAGAAAACCCACACAACACAGCCCAGTGCCAGGACTGTGACCAGGATGGACAACGGTCTGGCTCTGCAGAAATAGGCGGCAGCAGTCCAGCCGGCCTCCGACTTCACCATCTTTCAAGCTTCCAGTCCCGAGTGGTCACACCACCCACTCATACCCAAGACAAAGCCCGTGGAAGGCCGTGCCAGGTGTGAGCAGAGTGCACCGGCCCCGTCCCAGGCCTCTTTTCAAATACAGTATATATCCTTGCTAAAGAATAAAAAGACCAAAGCTAGATCCACAAAACAAGATCAGACACAGGGAAGTTTCAGGGTGTGAAACTGTTCTACATGGGACACAGTTAGTGGACATGTGACAAAACTCATTAGGCCCTTAGCCCAAAAGAGTGGACACTGGGCTGGAGTGATAGCACAGCACTGAGGGCATTTGCCTTGCGCATCACCAACCCAGGTTCGATCCCCAGCGTCCCATATGGTCCCCCTAGCACCGCCAGGAGTGATTCCTGAGTGCAGAGCCAGGAGTAACTCCTGAGCAAGAGTAAACACTACCGGATGCAAATTTGAAGGGAATAAATATCATTTTGCTAGATCAGACAAATTCAAGACTGGAAAGCAGAATATTGTAAAAATAATTAAACCAAACTTATAAAATTTAAAAAAACACCTTATCAGATAATAATTTTCACATAAAGAATTCATTTTCCAGATTTATTGATTTGAATATTAGAAGTTTGCTGAGTAATTTCAACACTAGAATTGTATCAACTATTATGACTTTTGTGTACATTAAAATTGATTTAAAATAAAAATTTTAAAAAAGAAAAACTATCAGGAAGTTGTAGTCTTGAGTGTTTTATATATTCTTTTCTTCATTTCTTTGTTTTGGGGCCACACCCAGCAATGCTCCGGGTTACTGCTGGCTCTACACTCGGGAATTTCTTCTGGTTGTGCTCAGAAGACCGTATATGGGTTGCTGGTGATCAAACCTGGGTTTGTGGAAGCAAGTTCCCTGCTCACTGTACGATCTCTCCAGCCCTGGTTTTATATAGCGACCTAATTACCTTTGGAAATGAGTAGAATTTGGAAAATCAATGTGAAAAAAAAATTCTACCTAATACTCTATAATACTCTGGTTACTTCCCACAGCAGTCTCAAGTTAACAGTTCTTATCCCATTAGACAATAGAAGGTTAGGAGATGAAGATGGCAAGAGCCAGGCAGTGTTCTGTGTTGAAATGCAAAGTCACAATTAGCAAGGAAACTTAAAGGTATTATGCTAAATGAGACAGACTAGTCATAAATGACAAATACTAGCTGGTTCCATCTATATAAGGTATCTCATTCATAGAAAGTAGAATCATAGCTGCCAGGAGCAGGGGGTGGGAGAAATGGGGAGTCCTTCCTTATTCAACTGGTGTAAGTTCAATCATGCAAGATGAACTTCTAGAGATATGCCGAATAACATGTGCATGTACACTTAAACAGTCAGAGGGTAGAGTTAAGTTTTGTGTTTTTCACCAAATTTTTAAAAAGAGCAACATTTTTTTTCAGTATCAGTGGGAGTAGAGATGGTGAAGGAATACAGAGAGGTAGAACTCAGAATTTTAGGTTCATGAGTTTCTGGCAATACTTTTTTAAGAGTTTTCCTTTATAATTACATCCTCTACTTGCAAAATCAAACTGCATTTAGTGCATGTGGGATTTTTATTTCTCGTGCCTGTTGCACAAGACAAATGCCCAGTTTTCTCTTTCACCGGCAGCATGTTTATTAGGCCTGGTCTCTGCACACATTCTTATCACCTCCATCCAATGGCTCCTAATCCACTCCTGCTGGGTCCTCTCCAGCTAGTGCCCTACAAGGCTGACTGACCTTTGCGGAATGCATCACCCGGCTTCTGCCCTCTACTTCTAATCAGATCTGGCGACAGGAGGGACTGTCAAGCAACTGAAGGTCACAGGAGAGGAGCCAGGTTTATGTCCTGGCTTCCTCCTTACCAGATAAGACTTTAGCAGTCTAGATTTCTCTAACTCTGTTCACAACAACCTAGGGCAGCCCCTCTCTGATTGTCGCAGTTCTTGACAATAACCCTTTTCCATTTCTACCCATTGCCCATCAAGAAAGGCAATGTCCCCTTACTTGTACCCTAAGTTAAGTAGCCTCACCCTTTCCGATTGGTGCGCTTCCTTCTGTCTCCACCTTGGCAAACACTTCCTCATGAAGCTCTCCTAAACTCTACTAGAAAAATGCCATCTGTTTCCTGCTGGTCCCAATGGACCCACCCTGCTAGAATAAGACACAAGAGTCATCAGCGAAGTATCTGAGTGGTAAGCAGCCCCTTTCTTCCTGTATTCATGGGGCAAATCCATGTGAGAGCCAGTCTCAGGCTCTGCATTGCCAACCCAGATTTCCAAGGACTCTCGCACCTCATTTCCGGTCTGCATTATGAAAGCTTGTGCCTGTACTAGGAAATCGTACCAGAGGACTAAGTTTGCACTGGGGGGGGGGGGGGGGGGGGAGTGTTCAAAGCAGAAGAGGGAAACAAGAGTGGCGAAGTCGGGGCTGTGAACTGGGTATGGCTGGAGGGACTTGAGCAGTGGTGCCCGGGTGGGTCAGAACCCATCAAGAAGGGTTAATTTGGGTCGCAAGGAATGACCAACCCCAAGAAGATAAGTTCAGGACAGGTGACGCCCATAAGAAATGGTGCAGCAGAGAATTTTCATTGTGATTAATGAAAAGCTTGGCCTCTGACTTCCTTAAACTCACAAAGAAAATTAAATTTCCCACCAGATCGCTTTCCTGCCTGGGGCTAGAGAAGGCTGTTGTCATCCCCCTGAGATGCAGGCAGGGAAAACGCTACCACAAGAAAAAACAGTTTCCAAGCTGCACTGTCCTTTTTCCCCACTGCCTCAGCTCAGCCTCCAGGGAGTGACTGGAAAAAGGACGAAGCAGCAAATGTGTGGAGCCGCCTGTCATGTGTGTGGGGGGGCACATGATACCCTTTGTCTGATTTAGAACCACTTGTCACGGAATCCCGCAGACTCACTGCGGAGAAAAACTATCCTCTGGTCTTCCTGAAGAAATAGAAGCCAAGAGGCAAGGCTGCTCTCGTTAATATTCAGAAAGCAGGAGCGTGCTCCAGCTTTCCAGGGCATTTGTCAAGAAGGCGCAGCGAGGTCGTGGGGCGGGAGGCAGAAGTTGGTGACTCACAGGACATGTTCAGGCGGCGGGAGTATTCTGTAGGGAACGCTAGTGGTGGGTATTTGTCTTCATGCATTTGTCAGAACCCAAGGCAGCATATAACACACAGTGAACCTTCATTTGATAGTAATATGTCAATCCAGGCTCATTAATTCTAGCAAACACAACACATTAATGCAAGATCTTCACAAAAAGGACGGGTATGTGGGTATCTCTGTATTGATTCTTCATTCTGAAAATCAGCAGCTATATTCACAATTGTCTATTAATTGTGAATAATAGTAACAGTCCCACTTGCTGAGCACCTGCCCTTATAGATGCCTTAAGGTACATCTAATCTGTCAAGTAAAGCTACTTTGTGGTGGAATTGAGCCTGGGACTTTGTTCTGCTCTGCAAATTGCTTTAAATTATCGTAAAGGTCAATAACTAAAACAACTGTCAAAAGAAAAATTAATTTGGAAAAAATCACCCACCCCAAGTCCAAACCCTGTGATAAAATATCCCTTAACTCTGTTACAGCTTTCCATTCTGTGAGTTCTCTCTGTGGTAGTAGAAGAATCAGTTCTGCTTGTCTGACAACAAGGAAGGCCCTGAGGTCATTGGCTGGTGGACAGACACCAGAGAAAAGTGTGTTGAGCTCATCAGTTCTGAGAACACTGGGACTCGCTGTCACTCCAGGCACAGTGGAACCGCACAGAGCATTCGCAGAAGGGTGAGGATGAGAGAAGTCTAAGAGAACCACGGTACCTGCCCTTTGCTCCTTCTTTTCTAAAGCATCTTCCCTGGATCCTGGACTGCAGAAATACAGAGGCATTTAGGGACAGCGAATAGAGGAAAAGCTTCAGTTATACTCTCAGATTTCCTCCGTGCAGGACTCTGAAGCACATTAAACAGTCCACTACCAATGGACCATAGGACACTGCAAGGTCCTCAGTACACAGCGTACCCCACTGCCCTGATATAATGTCCCTTTCTGGAGACAGAAACCGAGACTCCAAGCAGCTAAAAATGTGGATCTGGGGTCACATAACATTGTTCTCATGCTTAAAAACTTTTTGCTAAAAGCTTCTCTTTTCGTGTGTTTACGGTACAGTCAACCAAAACCAGTCAAGTCCCACTTCTCATTTTAACTAGCAGAATTAGGTTGGGGATTTTCTCCTACCACAGACTATGTTTAAAAAAACACGTTTAGAATCCCATAGACAGCGGTTTGCAAACTCGTTTCAGTTGTAAAACACTTTTTCTTTCTTCAAAGGCAATCTTTCAGGGTCAGAAAGCACAGTACGTAGGATTCTGGGAGCTACTTCCTGACTGCACCATCTAAGAACACCCAGACTCTGTAAAGCACATAAGGAAGTCAAAGGCTTGGGGTCAGAGCAATAGTACAGTGGGTAGGGGCACTTGCCTTGCATGCAGCAGACCCAGGTTCAATAACCAGATCCCATAGAGTCCCCTGAGCTCCACCAGGAGTGATCCCTAAGCACAGAGCCTTGAGTGAACCCTAAGTACAACTGGGTATGGCTGAAAAACAACAGAAAAGAGTCAAAAGCATTCATTTAAATGGATGGTCATGGTGGAGTCAGATGAGTTACAAGGAGAAGGACAGATATAAACTGACTGCATTCATTTATGGGATAGAAAAAATATATAGTATATATATGCTAACATGTATACATATATATATATGTATATATATATATATATATATATATATATATATATATAGAGAGAGAGAGAGAGAGAGAGAGAGAAAGGTTAATATCCAAAGCCAGGGAAAACAGGGGCCAGGCAGACTGGCCAATGGTTGGAAGCTTGCGGAAGAGTGGCGGAGAGGGGAGGACAGTGAGAGGGACAGAGAAGGGACCAGTATGATAATGATAGTTGGGGGTGATCATTTTGCACAGGAACTGAGTGTTGAAAGTAGGTAAAGGGATATGCCTGATAACCTCTCGGTATCTCTATTGCAAACAATAAGATCCAAAAAGGAGAGAGAGAGAGAGAGAGAGAAAGAGAGAGAGAGAGAGAGAGAGAGGGAGGGAGGGAAGGAGGGAGAGAGGGGAAAGTGCCTTCCATAGAGTTGGGCAGCAGCTGGGGGTGGGGGGTTAATTGGGGACATTAGTGGTGGGAAATGTGCACTGGGGAAGGGGCAGGTGATGGGACACTGTATGACTGAAACCCAATCATGAACTTTGTAGCTGTGTATCTCATTGTGATTCAATTAAAATTAAAAGAAGTCAAAGGCAGAATGCTGGAGGTTTGGGTGTCTGGCCTCTCTCAGCTTGTCACTCTGTCACTCATGTCACCCTACCTATCAGCCCGGTCTCCTTCGGCCCTGAGATTCCTGGCACTGCAGAGTTACCTCATTGATAAACCAATTACTGGGGGCTAAGTGCGCTGATAAACAGTCCAAGCCTGTAGATTTAATTCACAACTAATCTTGTTCAATCTCCAAGTACAAATTCAACTATTTGGTCCTCACCAGGAGTTCTGGGACCCACTGGGGAAACCTCTTTCCTTCATTACTTATTTGTTCAAACACAATGTCTTGTGCCCTCATGATTATGGTCACCATAGGTGCAAAGCTGAACACAGAGGCAAAGCAAAACATAAGCCTTTATCTCTAGTTTGCAATTTCCCTTGGAAAACAGCATGGCAAAGCTACGTGATTAGATGCTAAATATGCAGAGCAAAAAAAAAAAAAAAACAAGAGGATTTTAGGAGCCCAGAGGCCCATGGAAGACATAAAGGACAGAGACGCACAGCAACAAGATATATTTAAAGGTAAAGTCAGTGGGTTTTAGGAATTTACTTAAAGTTCTCCAGCAAGGGGGCCAGAATGATAGTCCAGCGGGTAGGGCGTTTGCCTTGCACGCTGATGACCCAGGTTCGATCCCCGGCATCCCATATGGTCCCTGGAGCACTGCCAGGAGTAATTCCTGAGTGCAGAGCCAGGAGTAACCCCTGAGCATCACTAGGTATGACCCCAAAAAAAAAAAAAAGTTCTCCAGCAAAGGCTAGAGGTGTAGCAGAAAGGGCCAAGCACACTCCTTGCACACTGGCGTTCCGGACCCCATCCCTGCTACATCTAAGTCCCCAAGTAATCCCCAAGCACTGAGCAGCCAGGGTGCACCCAAGAACCCCCAAGTGTTACCTGGAGTAACCTAGAATCCAGCAACACAAAAAAAATTCTGCAACAAAATATAAAGTAGGAAGAGAGGGGCCAGAGAGATAGTACAGTGTGTAGGGTGTTTGCCTTATATGGGCCTGACCTGAGTTGATGCCTGGAATCCTGCTGCGTGACGGGGCCTAGCTAGCTTGGGATCTTTGCTGTTTAATCCACTTACAGTTTAAGCAAATTACATGTTCTTAAGCCATGGTTCAGGGATTGGACAGTGACTTCTAGGAATATAAAGACATCCAGGGCCAGAGATACTGACCCAGATTCAGTCTCTGACACCACGTAGTCTCCCAGCACTGCGCCACCGGGTGTGGCCCTGCATGCTGCCAAACACCTCCAGAGCGTCCCAGGTAATCCCAACACTGCAGGACTGTAGAGCAACACATCCTCGGCCTTGCATCGAACCGTCCAAGTAAGGGCAGGCAGCAACATAAACAGACTCTTTGGGATGAGCACTAAGAAATGCAGGCAACACCACTCATTTAAACAACTTAGCCAATTTAGTACCAGCTACTGACTGTGAACCAAACAGTGGAGGAAGACCCAGGAGGCTGAGAAGGTAGTGCTGAAAGAAAAGAGTGATAAGTTTGAGGGATCTGGGTTGATTGCGTGGGGTGGAGAGATGGGGGTGTGAAATTTCAGAGCAGGGTCTGACACTGTCAAGTGTGTCTTAAATCCAGCGTGAGGATAAAGGGGAGAGGACCCTTGACAGCTGAATAAGGCCACAGCTCTGACCCCTCCCCTCCCTTAGAAAGACTAGTTTCCTATTCCCTTCTGCTTCTGTTCCCGGCCCCAGTTGGCCAACCATACTTCCTGCATGCTGGCTAGACATGCTGACTGAATGCGGGGGACTCAGAGGTTCAGTCAATCTGTGTCATTCTCTCAGGGTCTCAAGCCCAGACAGCAATCAAGGTGGTGATAGCTTACATTCAGGAGGGGAAGTTTTCCCAGGGTGGGAAAAGTAAGACCCACCGTCCAACACAAAGCAAGGGTTAGGATTAAGTTTACACAATGAGAGCAGTGGCTAAGGAAAGTGGATCTGCTTAAGGTGTTTTTGTCAAGAAGAGACTATGTTATAGAGGTAAAGAAACCCTTTGGACCTGAGTATCAGGCTACAGGTAACACAAAGTCCTTAGTGTTTTCAGAGCAATGCACAAAGGTAAATTGCATCCGTGGGAGGTTGAAAATTTGCCACAAGTGATATAGGCGAGGGCAGTTAGGATAGAGAAGAGCCACAACAAGGACAGTTGGAAATGATCACTCTGACTAGAGGACAAGAGCTGAGTACTGAGACAGGTAAAGGGGTAAACATGAAACCTTTAAAGGCAAGAGGGAGACAGAGGTGGGGGGGGGAGAGAGAGAGAGAAGAAAAGTATCTGCCATAGAGGCAGGCTGGGGTGGGGTGTGGGAAGAAAAAGGGGACATTGGTGGCAGGAAACGCACACTGGTGAAGGGACAGTTGTTGGAACATTGTATGAGTGAAGCCCAATTATGGACAACTTTGTAACTGTATATCTTATGGTGATCCAAATGATTAGATAGATAGATAGATAGATAGATAGATAGATAGATAGATAGATAGATAGATAGATAGATAGATAGATAGATAGATAGATAGATGATAGATAGATAGATAGATAGATAGATGATAGATAGATAGATAGATAGATAGATAGATAGATAGATAGATAGATAGATAGATAGATAGATAGATAGATAGATAGATAGATAATAGATAGATATTAATCTACCAAAAAACTATTTAAAAACTTGCTTTGCATCTCTGTCTTTCCCACCTGGGAAACACCCTTTCCCAGGAATGTCTGCTGTTCCCTGAATAGTTCTGAGCATCTTCTTCTATACCTTGACTTTGGGATAAGTTAAAGAAATTTGATTAGGACATTGGGATCTTAATAGATGGGGCACAGAGTCGGTTTCTTCAGTAGACCTTTTCTCTCATACTATCATTCCCCAAACAAACAAACTCAGCGCCCCCTGCTGTGAATCTTCCTACACAACAGGGTGAGATTCAGTGCCCAGGAGACCCAAAGATTGCAGTGAGAAGTGGAGCCTCCCCCGCAAAGGTCAAAAGCAGAAAGTCGAAGCAGAAGGTCTCAGCCAAGCCCTGCTCAGATCAGTCATCACCCAGCCAACTCGTGGGTACAAACAAGCTCAGCTGAGATCAAGAAGGGCATTTGGCTGACCTGCACAAGTATGAGCTGAGACGCTACTGGGGCCACTGAGAGGTTTGTAGTTGCTTCTTACACAGTGATCGCTGACTGATGGAGTCACTGTGGTTCTCTTCCTCAAGAAATCCAGAGAATTAACTTATGGAGGTTATTCAATTAATTTATGGAAAATCGTAGGTATCTGTGAAACAAGGTTAGGGAGGCGTTTCTCTCGTGTCATGAAAGGGTAGTGCTGTCATTGGCATGATTCTGAATAAAGGAATATGTGTTTGACCTTCTATGTCCTTGACCTAACCTCACTGCCCCTAACCTTCTAGAAAAGCAATACTTCTTTCCCTAGAAGTTAAGAGACTTCTAGAAGGTTCTTGGAAATTTTGTCAGTCATGAAAATTAGCAAGCAAAATACTCTAGAAAATTAAACATTGTTGAATACAAAAACTTAAAAACTTTTGATGCTCTTTTAACACACACACACACACACACACACACACACACACACACACCATCCAAACCTATGCAATTCTACAGTTCTGCAGTGTTCCAGGAACCAAACACCTTTGATTATATAAAGATAAGGTCTTATATAACAAAAGAGTATTTTCAACACCTACAAATTTGCATTTCTTGGTGTGTGGGGGAGGGGGCACTCAAGAGCCTCCTTGCACAATGTTTGGGGTGTTCCCCATGGTGTTCGGGGGACCAGGCAGTGCTGGGCTCAAACTCGGGTGTTAGAGCACGCGCTTCATGTTTCAGTGTCATCTCCCCAGCCCTAAATCCACATTTCTGGAGTTATCTCCAATACTTTGTCTGGGCATAGTTGACACAGTTTAGATTTTGTCATTGAAATGTTGACTGCCCCTTAGCTCTTTTAAAAGGCGAAGAAGGCATAGACCTTGCGACTGTCAACAACTCTGTTATTAGTGAGCAAAGAGCACAATTTAAACAACTCTGCCTGAGACCTTATCTCTTCTCCATGACAGCTAGTTCCAGGCAAGCCTGCACCAAGCAGTAAGGCACCCCTAAGCCAGCAATGAGGGTTGCTGGCTGCTAAGGTACACCACGTCAGCTGTCCTGAGACTGGCATCCAAACACTGACCAACTTGCTGTTTTTCATAACCTCTCTGGGCAGACATGAACTCAAAGCCCACTGTAGCCCCCTCAACTCACCCTCTGCGCACTGTCCACCAAACTCCCTCCCACAGACCCCACTCGGCTTGAGTCATAGTTCTCCTGCAAGAGACCCTCTCCATGGCCAGTGTATCCTCACAGGTGAATCGGGAAGTTTTACAGCTGCCTATGTCAGGGCATCTCTAGCCTCTAACAGCCCGTCTTTGATAACATCTCACCGTGGACCTTCTGTGTCTCCACCCTCCTTCTCCTCCGAATCCTATGGGATGGCTGCGTGGGCAAACAGTCCCTCCTAACCCCCTGCATCCCTCCGAGTTCCAGCGCATCCTGGGGTTGGTCTCGTGACCGGCTCTGCCCTCTGAGTTGTGGGAAGCTGAGTGAGCCAGACTAGGCAAGCACCAGCAGCAAAGCTGTCACTTTACCGCTTATCCATGAAGCTTTTCCTTGCCACGAGCAAAAACATCTTGTTACACTGACACAGCCTTATCTTGTCGGACAGAAATGTCCCTTTTTAGAGACGAAAGCTAGCAGGGCAGAAAATGAGAAAGATACCAAAACCAGATTGTCCAGGAAACGTTTATCAGAAGCCAGTATAAGCAAATCCCTCCAGGACAGGGTCAGGAAGCCAGAGCCAAGCCCCAGGCATTCTGGGCCTTGCAAAACTTGTTCGCTTCCGGGTCAGAGCCAAGCTATGTGCCAGGGTCCTGCACAGTGCCCTGGAGGTGGGCCGGATTCCCTGCACCCCCCCAACCTACCACCTCTCCCTCCCTCGCCCCATCTCTGGGAGTGGTTAGACAAGAAGCTGCTCACAGCGCCATCTGGTGGCTGACTGATGATGTGCCTCCTAAGGACGCCACCAACTTTTTTAAGAAAAAGGCTCAGAAACTCACCGCTTCCTTGGGCCTTTAAATCCTTCTCCAACCTACTCACTCTTGTCTGATTGTCAAGATCTTTCTGGTCCTGCTGGTGATAGTGATGAAGAAATAGCAAAGGCTTGGCTAAACCCCATTTTAATCTGCAATAAAGTAATGTACTCCTTTTCGGAGGGGAGAGGAGCGTTAGATATCGAATTAGCCAGAACATATATTAGCCAGAACATATGGGCCTTGGAGCGAGCAGCTGCCTGTGATTGTTGCCCACATGCCCACCCCCACCTCAGGGACCATCGAGGCCGGAAGTGAGGGTAAGACCAGCCTCACCTGGGTGTCCGGGTTACAGGTCACCTGCCCTTCTATGCGCCCTGGGGGCTGCTTCAGCCACAACCTATGACCCTGAACAACAGGGCGCTGGGGCACAACCCTGAGACCCCCTGTACTTTTCCAATCATGCCCTTGTGATTAATTTATTACACGTATTAATTGATATCCATTTAATATTTATTAATTAATTGATATTTATAGGTGTAATTCTGAGTTATAATATTATCGTTAATGATAACTAGTGATTCTTAATTGATTTAAGATTAATTTCTCTCATTTATTTCCGTTCAGGAGACGTATTTCCAGCTCTCCCCCTCAGAAATTCTCCACAAATACCAAAATAGCAAACCCAGGACCCCTGAAGACACAGGCTCAGCTATGACGAATGTCACTATGAGCACGTGAGCACTGTGCTGTCAGCTCTTGGTTGGCTGGAGGCAGCACGCGACTATCCCAAGGGTCGCTCCAGGTCCAGATAAAGAGCCAAAGCCTGGAGCCATGGAGTCCCGACTGGCATCATCAGGCCTGATGGACCACCAGCTTGAAGGAGGCCAGACAGGGAGGCCAGAGCCCGAGCACCGCCTGCCACAGCTCTGCTGCGGCTCTTGGTCCTCGGGAACCAAATCCGAGTGGCGGAGAACACTGACGGGCTTGTGTGAGGCCGGGCTCTGTCCCAGCACCTCATGGCTGGGAAAGACCCTCAGAGCAGTCAAAAAATAAAATAAAGTCATGACTTGTGAGACATCCTCCTGCACAGCTCTCAAACTCTCTCTCAGACATCAGTGAATTCCTGGGGTTCCTGGGCCTTACAAGCCCAAGAGAGCTAACAGCTCATCTCTCTCTCTCCTCCCTCTCTCTCCCTATCTCTCTCTCCTCATCTCTCTCCCTTCTCTCCCTCTCCCTCTCCTTCTCTCCCTCTCCCTCTCCCTCTCCCTCCTCCCTCTCTCCCTCTCCCTCTCTCCCTCTCCTTCTCTCTCCCTCTCCCTCTCTCCCTCTCCTTCTCTCTCCCTCTCCCTCTCTCCCTCTCCCCTCTCTCCCTCTCCCCTCTCCCTCTCTTCCTCTCCCTCTCTCTCCTCTCCCTCTCCCTCTCCCTCCTCTCTCCCTCTCCCTCTCCTCTCTCTCTCCCTCTCCCCTCTCTCCCTCCCTTTCTCTCTCTCTCTCTCTCTCCCTCTCTCCCTCCCTCTCTCTCTCTCTCTCTCTCTCTCTCTCTCTCTCTCTCTCTCTCTCTCCTCCCCCTGTGCTCTTTCTTTCTGGGAGTAATGTTCTTTCAATTCGAAATAGCACATTGCACTGTCCCCATTAAGTTCCATATCTACGATCAGTTTTCTTCTAGAAAAGCAGTGATTTGCTTGTCCAAACTCATCAAACAGAAACATTAATCTACATGGCTTTTATTGTATAATAACCAACAGGCCTTGACTTTATTTCAAAATGACAGGTTCACTGTGGGTGTCAACACAGGCACATAGCTGAAGGCATATTCATTCTAAACGGTGAGACTCCATCAGCCACACTTCCCTCGGGCTCCTGTTGGCCCCAACAGATATTTGGGTTTGGCAGATTCCCTGACCACTTTGGGGGTTGACGACAGTCGCTCCCTCCCACCAACACCAATGGACAAAGGAACAAGACCACAGGCTCTAGAAAACCTGAGGCTTTAATCTCGCCTCCACCTAGCTCCAAACACACTACGAGTGCTAGAGATACTAGCTTTACCAAGGGTTGGGGAAGGGGGTTCCGAGAGGTCAGAGGTCGGTCTTTAATCCCCACCTCCCCCAGAGCAGGAGTTCCTCTAGGGGCTATAGGCCAGGCCTGGACTAGGGGTGGGCGGAACCCTGGGGGGTGTTGTTTAGGGCATACAGGAAAGAGAGAAACAATTGTTTCTTCTTACAATACAAAACCCGAGACTGGGTTTTGTATTGTAAGGGGGCTGTGAAGAAAGGGCAACCCCTCAGACCCCTAGATGCAAACGAAGCTCTGAAGATTCTGACCTTCTCTTCCCACAGGCTTGCTGCATCTCGGCTCAAACCTCCTGGGCAGGACAGGCCCGGGAACAGCCACAGCTCAGGTGGGCATCAGAGTGTGCACACCGTGGTTTTTAAACCTAGAGAGAAAAGCCAAGTCGCCCCAGCCCAGCCCCATTCCGCGCTACTGATCCACTTGTGTGGTTTCCGGGAATCAGAGACCAGTGTGGCCGTTCCACTGTCACTTGCTAACTGTCCTAATGCACTCAGCTCCTAAAGCACTCAGCTCCTAACACACTCAGCTTTCAGGGTCAACCTTTTAAGCACAGCACCCAAGAGTGACTGTCCCTACAGATCACCCCCCCTTGCCCAGCTGGCCTGGTTTCTAAAAAGGAAAGTCACCGCTGGTGGTGCGGAAGGTAGGTCTGTCTCCGCATCTCCACAGCCCCGAAGCTCTGGTTGCACGCCCAAGTTTGTTGGGAGTGATGGGGTGGAATCATCACTCCAGTCACTTCAGAGGCCCCTCAGGGCCATGGAGCAGCACGCAGGGGATGCATACCTGTCTTGGGACGGACCTGCAGCCTGCAGGTAGGTGGGGCTCCAGGGGCAGCACCTTCGGGGACGCTGGAGGCCTGCGTGTGCCTAGGGGTGGGAGATGCCGGCTCCAAGGTTGCCGGGCTGGGGTCGTGACTGCTTTCAGTGGCTTGAACCGGAAGAAGTTCAAATACCAGTCTGCAGCCCAGGCACCTGCCTAAGCCTCAGTGCTTAAACCTGGCCCACTCACTCAAATACGGTAATTGCAGGTGTTTTTCATAACATTAAAAACAACCAACCCACTCCTCGTGCAACATCAGCTGACTGTATTTGAAGCGCGGCAACCTGAGCGCTATTGCACAGGTCAAGAGCGCCACCTGCTGCCCAGACTTTGAAAGTCTCTTCAGCAACAGCAGCAGGATTCAAATTGCACAAGAATTCAGTGAGGGCAGAAATTCTCTCACTTGTAGACAGAGATTCGCCTACTGTCTACAAGTGATTCTGTGGAAGAGTGATTAAAAACATACGCCGAGTCATCAGACTAATACGGGAAATTATTCAGCCAGATGCCAGATCTTTGTTTTGCCGATGAGAAGCTTGGGAGGGTCCCACCTCTTTCCATTGTACGTGGGTGAAACAACCGAGGTGAACTAACTTCTTGTGGGGGGAGGTGGGGGACTGGAAGGTGCCGCTATCAAACCCAGGGCTTCATGCAGAACTGCTCTCCACCACTGAACTCTCTCCTAGCCCCTGGATTAAGTTGTTTGTAAATTTTTTGTTTGCTCGATCAGCCCGTTGTTCAAGCATGCCCTGTGGGGAAAACATACAGCCTCATGTCTGCAAGACTGGAGCTGGGAATCCTCCCCCGGCCCCTTGAAAAGCAAGGTTAACTATGGCAGAGGTGAACTGAGGTGACTGAGGTGAAGAAGGGAGCAGGTATCTCTCTTCCCTTCTGTATCAGTGCGCAGGAGATTTAGTGCAGGCCTGAGGGCCAGAATGGGCGCTCTGAAATACAACTCCTCATTCTGTGCCTCTAGATGCGTCAAAAGCTGACTTTACAGCTTGCCTTCCTGCCTCTCCCCCTCCCCTCTTCCCACAGTTCAAGTTACTTTCAGGCAAAACAGAAAAATAGCCATAGAATCTTTGTTTATGTTTCTGAAATATATGGCTGGGACTAGGCAAGGGTCACAAATTTTAAAGAGTCAACATCAAGAAAAGTATAATTTCTGCCTATAAATGGATGGACATGAAGAGGATCATGTTATGTAAAATTAGCCAGAAGGAAAGGGACAGATATGGAGTGACTGCAGTTATTTGCATGATATAATGCATATATGTATGTATGTATATATGTATGTATATATATATATGTGTGTGTGTATATATATATATATATATATACATATATAGTAGGATACTCCAAGGTCAGGCAAAACATGGATCAGGAGGTCTTGTCAAAGGTGTAATCTACCACAAACGTGTGGGAGTCAGAGGTTAGGTAAGACGGAGAAGGGAACAGTGTGCTAATAATTGTCTAAAGTGATAATACCAGACTAGAACTGAGCATTGAATACAGGCAAAAAGATACACAGATAACCTCTAAATGTATGTATTACAATCCACAGTATGTAAGAGAAGGAAAATGGAAAGAGAGAGAGAGAGAGAGAGAGAGAGAGAGAGAGAGAATAGAGATAAAGAACCTGCCATAGAGGCAGGCTAGGGGAAGGGGGAGGGATTTGGCGACATTGGTGGTGGGAAATGGGTACTGGTAGAGGGATGGGTGCTGGGACACTGTATGGCCAAAACTCAAATATGAACATCTTTGTAAAAAAGAAAAAGAAAGGAAGGAAGGAAGGAAGGAAGGAAGGAAGGAAGGAAGGAAGGAAGGAAGGAAGGAAGGAAGGAAGGAAGGAAGGAAGGAAGGAAGGAAGGAAGGAAGGAAGGAAGGAAGGAAGGAAGGAAGGAAGGAAGGAAGGAAGGAAGGAAGGAAGGAAGGAAGAAGAAGGAAGGAAAGAAAGAAAGAAAGAAAGAAAGAAAGAAAGAAAGAAAGAAAGAAAGAAAGAAAGAAAGAAAGAAAGAAAGAAAGAAAGAAAGAAAGAAAGAGGGGAGGGGGGGGACAGGGGAGGGACAGGGGAGGGAGGGGAGGAGAGGAGAGGAGAGGAGAGGGGGGGAGGGAGAGGAGAGGAGGAGAGGAGAGGAGAGGAGAGGAGAGGAGAGGAGAGGAGAGAAAGGGAAGGAAGGGGAAAGGGGGAAAGGAGGGAGGGGAGGGGAGGAGGGAGGAGGAGGGGAGGGGAGGAGGAGGGGATGGGAGGGGGGGAGGGAATGGGAGGGAAGGGAAGGGAAGGGGAGGGAAGAGAAGGGAAGGGAAGGGAAGGGAAGGGAAGGGAAGGGAAGGGAAGAAGAAAAGTATAATTTCCTGAAATGTTCTGGGGGTTTCATTTGTCGGAAGGTTTGATTTGGTTTCTTTGGGTGTTTGTTTGCTTGCTTGTTTGTTGGCAGGAGAGATGGAAGAAGAGTTTGGGCCACACCTGTTGGCACTGTACTCAGGCATCACACCGGGTGGGACTTGCCAGGCTGGTCCAGGGAGAAGCCTGGATGGGACGTGTGCAAAAGCAAGAGCCTTACTCACTGTACTGTCTCTCTGACCCCCATGAAATGTTTTTTAATAATAATAAATACAAAGACTTCTCAGTCTTTAAGACGGAATAACTAAAGAGAATACCTCATTCACTTCCTTCTAATATAAATCCTGCCCAGGGGAGACTGTGAGACGATATAGCGGTGAGAGGGAGGGAGAAAGAAGTTCCTAGAGAAAAGGTGGAGGACAGGAGTCTCCTCAAAACCCATCTGGAAAGACTCTTCCTGACTTGAGCGATGAGCCAAGAGATGGATCCCAGAAAACAGTAAATCGATATTGGGGGCCATGACACAGGGGGCATCCCTTCAGGCTAGTGTTTGACAGGTACGTGGCGGGCTTCCTCATACTGAGCAGCAGTGCAGGGACACCAACAGGATGCTGGAAGACTCAGAGAACTTCCTTCTTTTACTTGGGAGGCCACACCCAGCAGTGCTCAGGGGTTACTGCTGACTCAGTGCTCAGGGGTTACTGCTGACTCAGTGCTCAGGAATCACTCCCAACAGTGCTTGGGGGACCATATGGGATGCCAAGGATTGAACTAGGGTCAATGCAGGAAAGGCAAATTCCCTGCCTACTGTACTATGGCTCCAGCCCTCACCTCACTTCTGATACAATGTGCTCCCCCAACTCCCCTTCCACTACGCCCCTTTAATGTGCATAGCGTCCCCTGGGTCAAGAAAGGGCTCGGCTCCCCTGGAGGACTCTCCACATGCCACACAGACCACAGTCCCACTCTCCTGTGCTGCCTGCTGTATATCACAGCCCCACACTCCTGCCCCGCCTGCTGTATATCACAGTCCCACACTCCTGCCCTGCCTGCTGTATATCAGTCTCACACTCTTGCCCCGCCTGCTGTATATCACAGCCCCACACTACTGCCCCGCCTGCTGTATATCACAGCCCCACACTACTGCCCCGCCTGCTGTATATCACAGCCCCACACTCCTGCCCCGCCTGCTGTATATCACAGCCCCACACTACTGCCCCCGCCTGCTGTATATCACAGCCCCACACTCCTGCCCCGCCTGCTGTATATCACAGCCCCACACTCCTGCCCTGCCTGCTGTATATCAGTCTCACACTCTTGCCCCGCCTGCTGTATATCACAGCCCCACACTACTGCCCCGCCTGCTGTATATCACAGCCCCACACTCCTGCCCCGCCTGCTGTATATCACAGCCCCACACTCCTGCCCCGCCTGCTGTATATCACAGCCCCACACTCCTGCCCTGCCTGCTGTATATCAGTCTCACACTCTTGCCCCGCCTGCTGTATATCACAGCCCCACACTACTGCCCCGCCTGCTGTATATCACAGCCCCACACTCCTGCCCCGCCTGCTGTATATCACAGCCCCACACTACTGCCCCGCCTGCTGTATATCACAGCCCCACACTCCTGCCCCGCCTGCTGTATATCACAGTCCCACACTCCTGCCCCGCCTGCTGTATATCACAGTCCCACACTCCTGCCCTGCCTGCTGTATATCACAGTCCCACACTCCTGCCCATCCTGCTGTATATCACAGTCCCACACTCCTGCCCCTCCTGCTCTATATCACAGTCCCACACTCCTGCCCCGCCTGCTGTATATCACATTCCCACACTCCTGCCACGCCTGCTGTATATCACAGTCCCACACTCCTGCCCCGCCTGCTGTATATCACATTCCCACACTCCTGCCCTGCCTGCTGTATATCACAGCCCCACACTCCTGTCCCACCTGCTGTATATCACAGTCCCACACTCCTGCCCCGCCTGCTGTATATCACAGTCCTACACTCCTGCCCCGCCTGCTGTATATCACAGCCCCACACTCCTGCCCCGCCTGCTGTATATCACAGTCCCACACTCTTGCCCCGCCTTCTGTATATCACAGTCCCACACTCCTGCCCCTCCTGCTGTATATCACATTCCCACACTCCTGCCCCGCCTGCTGTATATCACAGCCCCACACTCCTGCCCCGCCTGCTGTATATCACAGTCCCACACTCCGCCCCGCCTGCTGTATATCACAGCCCCACACTCCTGCCCCGCCTGCTGTATATCACAGTCCCAAACTCCTGCCCCACCTGCTGTATATCACAGTCCCACACTCCTGCCCCGCCTGCTGTATATCACAGTCCCACACTCCTGCCCCTCCTGCTGTATATCACATTCCCACACTCCTGCCACGCCTGCTGTATATCACAGTCCCACACTCTTGCCCCCGCCTTCTGTATATCACAGTCCCACACTCCTGCCCCGCCTGCTGTATATCACAGTCCCACACTCCTGTCCCACCTGCTGTATATCACAGTCCCACACTCCTGCCCGGCCTGCTGTATATCACAGTCCCACACTCCTGCCCCGCCTGCTGTATATCACAGCCCCACACTCCTGCCCCGCCTGCTGTATATCACAGTCCCACACTCCTGCACCTCCTGCTGTATATCACAGTCCCACACTCCTGCCCCGCCTGCTGTATATCACAGTCCCACACTCCTGCCCCGCCTGCTGTATATCACAGTCCCACACTCCTGCCCCGCCTGCTGTATATCACAGCCCCACACTCCTGGCCCGCCTGCTGTATATCACAGTCCCACACTCTTGCCCCGCCTGCTGTATATCACAGCCCCACACTCCCTGCCCCGCCTACTAGATATCACAGTCCCACACTCTTGCCCCGCCTGCTGTATATCACAGCCCCACACTCCTGCCCCTCCTGCTGAATATCACAGCCCCACACTCCTGCCCCGCCTGCTGTATATCACAGTCCCACACTCCTGCCCCACCTGCTGTATATCACAGTCCCACACTCCTGCCCGGCCTGCTGTATATCACAGTCGCACACTCCTGCCCCGCCTGCTTTATATCAAAGTCCCACACTCCTGCCCCGCCTGCTGTATATCACAGCCCCACACTCCTGCCCCGCCTGCTGTATATCACAGTCCCACACTCCTGCCCCTCCTGCTGTATATCACAGTCCCACACTCCTGCCCCGCCTGCTGTATATCACAGTCCCACACTCCTGCCCCGCCTGCTGTATATCACAGTCCCAAACTCCTGCCCCGCCTGCTGTATATCACAGCCCCACACTCCTGCCCCGCCTGCTGTATATCACAGTCCCACACTCTTGCCCCGCCTGCTGTATATCACAGCCCCACACTCCTGCCCCGCCTACTAGATATCACAGTCCCACACTCTTGCCCCGCCTGCTGTATATCACAGTCCCACACTCCTGCCCCACCTGCTGTATATCACAGTCCCACACTCCTGTCCTGATTGCTGTATATCACAGTCCCACACTCCTGTCCCACCTGCTGTATATCACAGCCCCACACTCCTGCCCCGCCTGCTGTATATCACATTCCCACACTCCTGCCCCGCCTGCTGTATATCACAGTCCCAAACTCCTGCCCGCCTGCTGTATATCACAGTCCCACTCTCCTGCCCCACCTGCTGTATATCACATTCCCACACTCCTGCCCCTCCTGCTGTATATCACAGTCCCACACTCCTGCCCGGCCTGCTGTATATCACAGCCCCACACTCCTGCCCCGCCTGCTGTATATCACAGTCCCACACTCCTGCCCCGCCTGCTGTATATCACAGTCCCACACTCCTGCCCCGCCTGCTGTATATCACAGCCCCACACTCCTGCCCCGCCTGCTGTATATCACATTCCCACACTCCTGCCCCGCCTGCTGTATATCACAGCCCCACACTCCTGCCCCTCCTCCTGTATATCACAGTTCCACACTCCTGCCCCGCCTGCTGTATATCACAGTCCCACACTCCCTGCCCCTCCTGCTGTATATCACATTCCCACACTCCTGCCACGCCTGCTGTATATCACAGTCCCACACTCCTGCCCCGCCTGCTGTATATCACAGTCCCACTCTCCTGCCCCCTCCTGCTGTATATCACATTCCCACACTCCTGCCCCTCCTCCTGTATATTACAGTCCCACACTCCTGCCCCGCCTGCTGTATATCACAGTCCCACACTCCTGTCCCACCTGCTGTATATCACAGCCCCACACTCCTGCCCCGCCTGCTGTATATCACATTCCCACACTCCTGCCCCGCCTGCTGTATATCACAGTCCCAAACTCCTGCCCCGCCTGCTGTATATCACAGTCCCACTCTCCTGCCCCACCTGCTGTATATCACATTCCCACACTCCTGCCCCGCCTGCTGTATATCACAGCCCCACACTCCTGCCCAGCCTGCTGTATATCACAGCCCCACACTCCTGCCCCGCCTGCTGTATATCACAGTCTAACACTCCTGCCCCGCCTGCTGTATATCACAGTCCCACACTCCTGCCCCGCCTGCTGTATATCACAGTCCCACACTCCTGCCCGGCCTGCTGTATATCACAGCCCCACACTCCTGCCCGCCTGCTGTATATCACAGTCCCAAACTCCTGCCCCGCCTGCTGTATATCACATTCCCACACTCCTGCCCCGCCTGCTGTATATCACAGCCCCACACTCCTGCCCCTCCTCCTGTATATCACAGTTCCACACTCCTGCCCCGCCTGCTGTATATCACAGTCCCACACTCCTGCCCCTCCTGCTGTATATCACATTCCCACACTCCTGCCACGCCTGCTGTATATCACAGTCCCACACTCCTGCCCTGCCTGCTGTATATCACAGTCCCACACTCCTGCCCCGCCTGCTGTATATCACAGTCCCACACTCCTGCCCCGCCTGCTGTATATCACAGTCCCACACTCCTGCCCGGCCTGCTGTATATCACAGCCCCACACTCCTGCCCGGCCTGCTGTATATCACAGCCCCATGCTCCTGCCTCGCCTGCTGTATATCACAGTCCCACACTCCTGCCCTGCCTGCTGTATATCACAGTCCCACACTCCTGCCCCGCCTGCTGTATATCACAGTCCCACACTCCTGCCCGGCCTGCTGTATATCACAGCCCCACACTCCTGCCCGCCTGCTGTATATCACAGTCCCACACTCCTGCCCCCGCCTGCTGTATATCACAGTCCCACACTCCTGCCCCACCTGCTGTATATCACAGTCCCACACTCCTGCCCCGCCTGCTGTATATCACAGTCCCACACTCCTGCCCCACCTGCTGTATATCACAGTCCCATCCTCCTGCCCCGCCTGCTGTATATCACAGTCCCATCCTCCTGCCCCGCCTGCTGTATATCACAGTCCCACACTCCTGCCCCACCTGCTGTATATCACAGCCCCACACTCCTGCCCCGCCTGCTGTATATCACAGCCCCACACTCCTGCCCCGCCTGCTGTATATCACAGTCCCACACTCCTGCCCCGATCGCTGTATATCACAGTCCCACACTCCTGTCCCACCTGCTGTATATCACATTCCCACACTCCTTCCACAGTTTCTGGTGCCTGCCAGGTACTGTGTAAACTTCTGACCTGCTGTCAAGCTGCAGTTTCCAGGACACCCACCCCAGCCTCAGTTAATTTATTGAATTAACTGAGGACTCAGAAAAGGACATTTACTCATTAGAGTACTAATGGGTTTCAAAGGACACAAAGGATACCAACAGTCACACTGGAAACCTGCAGAGATCATTAGAGTGAGGAAAGCATAAAGCTCCTTTCCCCTCTGCATGTAAGGAGAGGGATGGACATGATGGACATGGTAGGCAAATGTCCATCATCCAAGATGCTCTCCAGACCCCTCCCATGGTTTGTTTTTAGACATGATTAACCCCTTGGTGGTTGGTGATTAAACTCAATTTCCAGCCCCTTTTTCCCTCTGGCATAGAGGATGAAGAACAAAATTACTATTGGTTTTATTTGCTCTGTTAATATCGAATTCCCATCCGATCTGAACTTTCAGCTTACCCCTCTCCCCAGCCTAGGTGTTTACCAAATGTCACTCATCTAACATACCCAGAACTTACAAAATCCTGACATTTGGGGGAGGGAGGGGAAGAAGCCGTGAGCTAGAAAAGGAGCATGATGTCATCCGAATAATCAGAATCTATATTTCTTGTAAATCACAATCTCGCCGATGGAAAAATGTATCCATTTAAATGTGTCCATTTAAAATGACATCCAGTTAAATCATTAGTTTCAGGGAAGATGCTTATTGCAACCATATTTTCTGTTTCCAGAGTTACCTCCACGGTGCTTCTACATAAATCTTCTCTCTGTCAAATGCCCGGGAGCCTTTGGCAATGGCTGATATGAAATGGAAGTCCTCAGGGAGCCATCTGTCTTCCCTTCACCCACTTCCCACCAAACATCTTTGGGAAGTTGGTTCTGAGAATTCATCAATTCTTCCCTCTGCCGGAGCATGGGAGTGCCCAAATTCTCCCCAGTGAAACTTACTTTCAGATCATGATGAAGTTATTGGCTTTCTGTTGACATAAATTACACGGATACCACAATAGATGAAGCATCATTTCTCTGGGCCTTGCAGTTTTTTGTAATAGCAGCTGGATTTCTCCATGTAATTTTTCTTAAGGTCAAATTTTCTCCCTCCAAGTAAATTCAGTGATATGAAACTTGTCAGAACAAATCTAGATATATCTTTATGTTCTTGTATTATTTCAATTCCCTGGTTCTATCAAGAAGACAGACAAGGAGAAAACAATATACCATTAACAATAAGATAAATATCCATGGCCGCTGTGTATGGTATCTGTGTGAACAGAAAGAACCCAGAGAAAGAGGAAAATGTCCGCTCTTTATTCCAAGGAACAGTACTTTGGGAAACAATGACAAAGTTTTGACTACAGTTTATTTTTTAGATTTCAGGATATCATCACTTAAGATATAGCCTGTATTCCCTGAGAATTTTCCAGGGATGGGGAAGAAAGGATATTAGTGCTAATCAATTATCAAATGTATTTCAATGGAAATTTTTATAGATAAAGCTAAGATGATATGTGTTGGGGGGGGCTATTGGGAGGGTCCTCAGGACCCTGGTGGAGGGAGGCTTTCTGGTGACAGGTGTGGCATTGGAATGGTATAGGGAAGACAACGGATTCTCAGAATTATAAATCCCAGTGCTTCAATAAAATGATTTTTTAAATGCATTTCAATAGAAAAAATATGAAAAGTTGAAATAATACCATCTTAGAACAGAGGGAAAATAACTCAGGAGATTATATCTGACAGCAATTTCACCATTTGCTTTAGATTGGTTTTTTGTTTTGTTTTGTTTCATTTTATTTTGTTTTGGGATACCCCAGGCTAGCTTAGGGCTTACTCCTAGCTCTGTGCTCAGGGATGCTCATGGCAGGGCTCAGAGGGCTGCATGGAATGCTGGGGATTAAACCCACATTGACAGAGTGCCACCAACACCCACCCCACAAATCTCCACAGCCTCGGCCACTTCTTTTTTTGCCCTGGAGGGATGGCCTTGGTGATCATGCTAGGCCAAAGGGAAGAGCCTGAGGTGCGGGGGTCTCAGCAGAGGAGAGAGCTGTGCCCTCTAGGTTCCCTGAGAAAAGTGCTGCAAGAAGCCAGGACCACCACCTCCAGATGCTCTCTGTGGCAGTGGGTCCTTGCCTTCCGCCTCAGAAAACTGATATTTCCTGTTTTTCTCTGTCCTTTCTTTCTTCCCCGCCCCTTTATTTCTGTGCCAGGGATCAAGCCTGGGACCTCACACATGTGAGGCACATGCCCTACCACTGGGCCACATCCTGACCGGAAGTCCCCTCCTCTGAGGGTCCTGAGGGAACAGACGGTCTGGCCTCCTGTCGCTTCAGTTCCAGGGGTTAGGGGAGGAGGGGTCAGATGAACAAATAAACGAAATCCAGAGACCGTTTACAAAATGAAATACGAAAGTGACAAAAGCATGAGAGAAATGAGACTGAGAGAGAGGCCGGTGTGTCAGGGAGGCAACTTCACAGAAGCTTTTTAGCTGAGACATAAATAGCAAGAGAAACAGCCCACAGAGCAAGCTGCCCTATTTGCAAGTGTACGTGGAGGCCCCTGGGTGTGATCCTCAGTTCCACCAACAAAGAAAAACGAACCATTCCTCAGGGGAAAGAAACAGCCTGTAGCCACCACTGGTCCCAGTGAGGTCGCCTGTGTGAGAGAGAAACTCAGTTTGTATGATGATTGCATTTTATATGGTCAATATTATAGTGATCATGACAGAAAGGTCAGTGCATGTCAGAGCAGGCACTTAGCCAGGAATCAGAGGGGCTCACCCACACTCCCAGAAAGCTGCCATAGGGAAATTTTTCAGAACCCAAATACCTACCGTAGGGTGTGACATCACAAGCCCATAAATGCTCCTCGGAATTCCTTTTGGGAGGGGATGGAGTTGCTTTGGGGCCGCATCAGGTGACACTGAGTAATTACTCCTAGAAGGTCTGATGGATACTGCCACACAGTTTTCTGGCAGACTGTCTCCCAGTAGAGTTAGTATGTAGAATTCCCTAGTGAGACTGTTTTCTAGCTGTACAGACATTGCTATCCTAGGTCATTTCTCTGCACATTTCCTTGTTGGCTATAACTAGCCCAAGATGGAGTCTAATAGGCGCTGCTTGAACTTAGACCAAAAACAGGTTTTTCTTCTGTCTGAAAAGACCTTGCCATCTAGGGCTAACTCCGGAAGGCTGATTTAGCAACTGTAACCTGTTCTTTTTATTCTTTTGTTCATCTCCCCTCACCTAGATAGCACCGACTGCAGGTTTTGGCTCCTGGTTGTCTCCTTCCTATCATCCTTAAATCCTATGCAAGGAATGTGAAATGTCTTTGTAATGTAAGCCATGCAAACTTAACTCTAAGTTGTATTGCCCTTTGAGACGGTGGGATATAAGAGAGTTGGGGTCCTTGTTTAAGTAGTCAGTCAGTCAGCTGCCAAGATGAGAGCTACAGCCCCTCTGGCTGGTGATTATTAAAAATATTAATGGAAATATGTCTTGTTCCTGGAGTCTCATCTCTGAGCCTCCAACCCAACAGGACATTCCTGCTTCAAGGGGTCATTCCCAGAGTTTCTGAAGTGACCATGAGCAGTGCCAGGGCCTGATCCAGAGGCGGCTACATGCAGGGCAAGCACCTTCCCCTGAACTACCTCTTCAGAGGCCGCACCCCCAGCTCCCGCTCCATGACACCAGAGTTCCTACAGATCTACCTGAGGGCAGAGGGTGCTGCTTGCTCCTGAGGACCACCTGGAGCCAAGATTTCCTGCCCAGAAGGTGCTCAGCCAGGGAATTTAGACAGGACCAATACTGGAGACTAAGGAAACTAGTCAGAGGAAAAGTCACACAGCGCTTTCAGTGGGGCTGTCTGCGTCGGGAACGGCCAATTTTGTCTCCTTTCTGTCTTTTCTTAATAAAATCTGCCACCTGCCCGCCTGTCGTTTCCTGAGTGAATCTCCTGTCTCTGAGACAAGGACAAGACAGGATGACAGCCACCACAGCTCCCAGGATGCTCCGACACTGCATGACAGCAGTGGCAGAAAACCGGTCAGGGGCCTGAGGATAGCCCAGCGGGTAGGGCGCTTGCCTTGCACGCGGCCGGCCTGTGCTGGCCTAGGTTTGATCCCCAGCATCCCATATGGTCCCCCGAGCACCGCCAGGAGTCATTCCTGAGTGCAGAGCCAGGAGAAACCCCTGAGCATTGCCTGGTGTGACCCAAAAAAGCAAAAAGAGGAAGGAAGGAAGGAAGGAAGGGAAGGAAGGAAGGAAGGAAGGAAGGAAGGAAGGAAGGAAGGAAGGAAGGAAGGAAGGAAGGAAGGAAGGAAGGAAGGAAGGAAGGAAGGAAGGAAGGAAGGAAGGGGAAGGAAGGAAGGAAGGAAGGAAGGAAGGAAGGAAGGAAGGAAAAGGAAGGAAGGAAGGAAGGAAGGAAGGAAGGAAGGAAGGAAGGAAGGAAGGAAGGAAGGAAGGAAGGAAGGAAGGAAGGAAGGAAGGAAGGAAGGAAGGAAGGAAGGAAGGGAAGGAAGGAAGGAAGGAAGGAAGGAAGGAAGGAAGGAAGGAAGGAAAGGAAGGAAGGAAGGAAGGAAGGAAGAAAGAAAAAAAAGAAAGAAAGAAAGAAAGAAAAGAAAGAAAGAAAGAAAGAAAGAAAAGAAAGAAAGAAAGAAAGAAAGAAAGAAAGAAAGAAAGAAAGAAAGAAAGAACCGGTCACCAGGAGAGGGCGGAGAGTGGCCCCTGACAGGACTGCCCGGCTCCTGCCTCCTCTGAGAAAGAACTGACCGGAAAGGTTATATGGTGAAGCCACAGCAAGTTCTGAGTTTGGTGCCAGTGGAAAGAAAAGAAGGGATCAATGCGAAGAGAAAAGTGGAAAGAAAGTTTGTTAACTTTTTAAAAATTCTATCACCGTCACTATGAGATCAAGAGTTAGTTGCAAAGTTGTTCATGACTGGGTTTCAGTCGATCAATGTTCGACACCCAGAGTCCTTCACCAGAGTGTATTTCCCACCACCAGTGACCCCAGTTTCCGTTCTGCCCCCACTGCTCATGCAGTTAAGGGGGAGAATCTGTTATTAGTTTGGGTAATTTTTTTGTTTGTTTTTGAGTTAAACCTGGCTGTGCTCAAAGATTACTCCTAGCTCTGCATGCAGGAATCACTCCTGGTAGTGCTTAGGGGACCATATCGGATGCCAGGGATGGAACCTGAGTCTTCCAGGTGCAAGGCAAATGCCCTACCCATTGTACTATCACTCCGGGCCCGATTTGGATGATTTTAATGAGCAAACTGCCCATTTGCTATTTATTCCTTTTTTGAAGGTAGCAGTTTGGTAATTGTCCAATCATAACTGGCGTGACTGGGGACTACTCCTAACTCAGTGCTCTGAGGTCACTCCCGACAGTGCTCAGTGGCTACTCCTAATTGTGCTACTGTGAAGCATGGCGGCCAGTGCCCAGCATGCCCAAGGTATGGAAACTTGTTTTGCAGGGAATGGACTGGCCAGGAAAATCCTGCAGCAACAATGGAGAGGCAGAGGAAACTCAAGGCTGGAGCGATAGGACAGCAGGTAAGGCACTTGCCTTGCACAGAGCCGACAAGGGCTTGATCCCTAGCACCTCAGATGGCCTTCTGACAGCAGTGCCAAGCTTAGCACCCGTGGGTATAGTCAGGAATAAAAAATACTCAGCTCAGGAGTGAAAGGATTGTAAGACATAGCCCACACGGAGTCTCAGAACTCAGTTGGTGGTCGTGAACTCTGGCTATCCAGGGTGTTCCTGGGCACGGATGCCCCTCTGGGCTTTCCTCCTTTCCTCACCTCCCCACTCTCCTGTTCTGTAACTGCCTCCTGAAGAAACTATCAAAGTCTTGAAATGCTTGTCAGCATATGCTCTGGAGGCACCGTGCCACCAGAATTGTGCCAGCCACACTTAGCCTCTCCCACCTCGACCCAGCACCCACCTCCCTGCTCAACCCAGCACCCACCTCCCAGCTCGACCCAGCACCCACTCCCAACCCACCTACATGCTCCCACAGTGCTGGTTTCTCATTCCAGGACCATCTTCTCACTCTCGGGGGCCATGACAGGGAGGGTACACAAAACCACGGCATGTTCATGCAGAAAATAATGTGTCTCCACTTGCCCACGGGCTTTGGAGAGTGTGGCTTAGAGAAGCAAAGGTGCCATTCTGCTCCCAAGGTCCATTTCTGGAACCTACTGTTTCTGGAGAGCAAGTGACAATGGACAACTCCCTTATAGATCCCTTTAACCCCCTCAGAGCCCCAGTTCGGTCTCTCATGACTCTGCTTGAGGTGGAGTAAGACACGGGAATTCTAAGACAACAGCATGCTATGTGAGTGACCATGTTTAGAAAGCAGCTTCAACTGTTACTTCTCCATTATGTTCAAGCAGATGGCGCCTCCGAGGAATGAAGAAAGATGAAAAATATGGAGGGACCCAGGATGTAGCTCAGACTGGAGAGTTGGCGTGTGTGAGGCTCTGAGTTTGTTCCCCAGGGTCTCTTGTGTGGGTGAAACCTCTGTGAGATCAATTAATGCAATCAACTTGGCACTCTCTGGCCAAACGAAATGCCCTACACGTCTATTGGCATGTCCTCTTCTTCATACTCTGCTAAGTCAACGAAAATTCTTCCCCAAACACAGACCATAATCTCATTCCATCCATCATGTCTCAGAAAAGTAGCTCTCCCGTTATGGGCTCAAGCCGATGCATTCAGGATGGCAAAGGCAGCATGTCTACAGTCATTAACAGTGAGGGACCAGGTATTACAGCAGCTGAGGCATTTGCTTGCAGGCACCCAACACCAGTTTTGATCCGCACCACCATATATGATCCCCAGGCACTACCAGAATGATCCCTCAGCACACAGAGCCAGGACTGAGCCCTGCGCACTGCCAGGTGTAACCCCAAACCCTCAACTTCCTCTCCCCAGCCAAGAGAAAAGAATAGTGAGGGAACAACCTTGATACCATCAAGAGGGAGACAAAAATTGCAGGGACAGAATCCAGCACCACAGAAAGTAGAATCAGACGGGCTGGAGTCTGGGTGAGGAACACATGTCTCAGGCTGCCTGTGTGCCCTGCTGGGCAGATTCACTCCCAGGGGTGGAGGATGGTCACACACTCTTCCCTGGAGTGTCATCTGTTGCTGACACATGCCAGAACCATCCTGCGTGTTGGATGGATGGTCTGAGCCCGGAGAAACCCGGGCAGGGCACCTACATGGGAGGAGGGGAAAGAGGATCCATGGCAAACAGAGAGGTGGCGAGACCACCTCGGGAGAAGTAAGGAAAGGGAATGACCTGGGACTGGCCAGTGAGGAAACGCAGCAGCACCATCCACTGCTTTCTTGAGGTCTAATCAATGAACTGCATGTTTGCAAGCGCACAATTACAATTGGTAAGCTTTGACAGGTACACCCAGAGATCCGTTAATACAGTCAAGAAAACACACATCTCCATCCCCTCCGGACACCTGTTGCTCCGCTCTGATCCATCACTTCCCCACCAAGAAAGAGACCTCGCTCATTATCCATCACTTCCCTATGAGAAAGACCTCGCCCTTAAGCATCCACCACATTTCCTTGTGCTCACACTGATTTTAGATGTGTCTGAACAATAATTCCCCAGGTCTCCTCACCAGCAGGAGGAAGTAATCAGAATACAGACCCCTTCAGTGGTTTAGAGCCAAGTTTTATTAACACAGAGAAGCCCTGACCACTCTTTTTTATCTCACAGCTGGGGGAGTTTAGATCCTGTTTTCGTCAAGTTGAGCCAAGCACCATCCATGTTATATTCCAGGAATTTGATCTCAAGATGGAAGATGGAGGAGATAATGGAGATCATCCATCCTGATTACCAACACCTCCTCCCCGGGCAAGTCCTCCACATCCAGAAACCTACTGTAGGCTCCCAACATACAAGCCTGAAGATCTGTCACAACATTTTACAATAAGACTCAGGTTTATTGTGTAGAATATGCCTTAAAATATACTGTCTCTCCTTCTCTAGCTTCTCCAACCGTAGTGATTAGATTTCCATTCACCAGCGTCTTTGGCTGCTTTTCTGAGCATTCCATCCTCAGGCCTCTCCTGGAGTAGAACCCGAGGCCGAGCAGAGGCGCGACGTGCAGCTTACAAGGTCGCCTGCTCAGCAACCCGCTTGTGCTGGCTCTGCAAGTGGCCCCTCGCTGCTGCTGAGGGGCTTCTCCCTTTGGTAGACGGACCATGCTGGATTTTCTAGCACTTTCGATCCAGGGGATGCTGAAGAACTTGGTGGGCTGTGTAGCGCTTTTTGGGATCAACCACCAGCAACCGGCTCACCAGATCTTTGGCAGCTTTTGGAAAGAAAGGAGAGCGACATGAGAAGAAGGCGGTAGTCCTAGCTCTCCCATCCCCAAATCAAGAACAGAATCATATAAGCCAGCATCACTCGTGACATTAGCCCAGCTGGATCGTGGTCTGTGACAATGGAAACTTTTCGAATCTGCACCATCCGCATGGAAGTCCTGAGCTCAGGGAATGTGAGGCCCCCCCATGTCCGAGGAACTGAATGTAGATTGGACTGATAGGAATAAATTTGAATCTAAATGGTGAGGAATGTAAACTGGCTACCACATTAGATAGGACAGCCAGCGAAAACGTTTTGATTATTTCCCAATATCCACCCCAGACACTGGCATGAAGAGAACAAACACAGGCCACATACTCTACATCTACAGAGTTTAAAAAAGTTTCAATGAAACTATCAAGTTGGTGAATAAAATATGTTCAATCTTCCTAAGTTGATAAACATGCCTTCAGATCGACAAAGCTAAAATCAAAAGTAAAGAAATTAAAGTAATTTGATAGTAAACACTCAAAATCAATTTCATTTTCTGCCCAAGTCCATGAGAGACACAGTGGCAAGTAGTGGGCCCCGAGGGCCTTGCTGGCTCTCCCAGGCCAACTCCCTGGGCCCCCTGAAATCCACTGAGAAGGAAGAGGAACAAAGCACCCACGTTACTTGTATCTAGGAACACCCACCTAGCTCCCTTCCTTACCCACCTCCCAGCTACCTCATGAACAGCTTTCTCCTGCCTGCCCAGGACTCACGGACTCTACTGCACAGGCCCTGGCCTATTCTGAGAGCCTTCTGTGGGTAGAGGGTCAGGTGGGAACAATCCTCAGACCTGCATGTCCACAAAGAAATAACTGGTCCCCTTGCCAATGTGTTCGCCCAAACAGCCACTTCCTGGCCACCCTTTGGCACTGCAGGGGAGAGAGAGGAAACATGGTCTTAGGCATCTGAGAAAGGTCACTTCAGCAAGGGAGTCTGGGGCTCCGTTAAGAGGAACCTGGGCATAGAGGAACACATACCCTGAGGCCCATAGGTCTCCTCACTCTGGGCAGGGCCAGGGCCAGGACAAAGGGCCCTGGCAGCTCTGAGGAGCATTTTGCAGAACCACGTTCAAGCTAATTCCTGACCCTGCCACTGCCTTGATGAGCTGAGTACCCTCATGCGCTGAGTGACCCCCTTCACATTCCTTATTTCAGTAAACAACTGAAGCCTTTTAGCCTTCTTACACACACACACACACACACACACACACACAAGAGACAAAGGGGGGGGTTGCAGCAGGCAATGCAATAACTGGTCTTATGTGATGTATTTGTGAGGTCAGTGGGTTCAAAGCCTTCAAACCCCCCAATGATCTAGCTCTCAATTACACAGCAATGGGCCAGACTCAACAAGAGGCCAAAATCCCATTTCAGAAGGGCCCCAAAGGAAGCCATAGGCTTCTGCTGCTCTGAAAGTCACTGGGCCTTCACCCTTCCCTTCCAGAGGCCCCATATACCTCCAGGGTGCCTGATTGTTCGTGTGCAATAGACGAGGTCCAGGTTGCCCCATCCACAAACACAAACATGACAGCTCCAACCTTCCCAAACGAGAGTTTATAACACTCTCCGGTATTTTTGGTTCCGTGACTCTCTCCCTATCTGAAACCATTTCCCTAGTCAGTCACTCCATGGAGTCTCAGAGCAAGTCGTGTTTCCGAGTGCTCCAAAGCCCCAGCAGGAAAGAAAGGAGGGTGCAGGGACCCTCCTGTCCCTTGTGCCTTCCCACAGTCTACTTGTCCCAGCACCCAGGGAGGCTCCCACCTTCCCTCCCTTCCCGCCCCGGCCTAGGAGCGCCCTGAATCTCACCATCAGAGACACTGTCCCAGTACGGAGCCAGGAACTCAAAGTGGCCCTGCTGGATGATGCTGAAGAGCTCGTCCTGGTCCCTCTCGGGGCTGCGGAAGGGGGAAGCCGCACAGCAGGATGTACAGGATCACGCCCGCGGCCCACAGGTCCACCTCCAGCCCGTAACCTGTGCAGAAGGAGGCAGGCACGGGTGAAAATGAAATCCAGCCTGGTCACCTGCGGCGAGACCGACTGTGGGGAATCAGAGCTCGAGGGCGCAGGGTCAGTCACTCTCAGTAAGAGGCACATTCAAACCTCCGGAACTTGCACCAGCTCCTACAAACGTGGTGCCTACTCCAGTGTAGCTAATCTGAAGGCACTGGCCCCTTCTGATGGTCTGTATTCAAACAAGCGCAGAAACGGAGAGGAGGCCAAAGCCTGCACAGCCATCAGACGTGGCTGTGACCTCCAGCAGCCGGACCAACAGACACATCTTCCTGGGCGCAGCAGAGCTGGGAGCAGTGGGGCTTGAACATGCAGTCACGTGTGGCGTGAGCTCTGTGCTAGTCACATGCAGCAGGACCAGGGAGCAGACCACATACCAGGAAGTGTTAAAAAATCGGGCCCTTCACCAGATTCCGCTGATGAGCACAGCCCTGGTGGACCCGGCAGATTCTCCCTTCTTCTCCCTTCCCTACCAGCAACCCGACACCCATCTGACTTGGGGAGGCTGAATCGGTTTCTCTGGGCCTGCCATAGTAACGAACCATTCATATATTTGGGGTCAGATAACAAAATAATGATCCCTTTGTTGTATTCTTTACAGAATATGCCACTACAACAATTCACTGGATCCTTGTGCAATAAACACCCAGGTCTGAAAGGGCGCCCTCCTTGTCTCTGAAGTGCCAGGATGGTGGAGTTATTTTGAGGTCGGTTATCACAGAACTGCTTCAGCTCTCTGCCTTTAGAGGCTGTGGGCTCACTGGCAAGAACAGCCTTGTTTTATGATTCCCACCTAATTCTCAACCATCTTTCAGCCCACACAGACACATGCGTAAACACACACACACACACACACACACTCGTGCATATACACCAGTTCTCTCTGCAATCAGTTCAGCTCCAATGAGAGAAATATTCCCAGGCATTGGTCAAGAAAGCCTGTTTCAAATATACCACTAATGTCCACGTGCAAACTCAGCACAGTCTCGCTCAGATACAGGACAGCTTCTGGCTGAAAAATCTCAACTACTAAAGGCAAACTATTTGTTACCAGATGAGCCAGCGTCCCACAGAGGATGTGCAACTCACCTTTCTCAGAAAGAATTTCTGGAGCCACGTAAGTCGGGGTCCCGCACACAGTGAATATTGGTCTCACCACGTGCTTTGAGACCAAAGTCAGCCAGCTTCAAGGTGGTAGACTTGTCCTCATTTCGCTGAACCTAGAAGAAACCAAGATCCTCATAGCACCCAGACTTGTGAAGAGAACAAAGAAGACTTGTTCCCCACCCAAAGCTCTGACCTTGCCAGAGAGTGGAGCAAGTTTCTTTCTGAGCACAAAGTGAACCACAGAACACGCCAGTGTCCATGGGGATGGAAAGGGACATTCTGTCACCGGGGAACCTTTTCTGCCTGCAGGATCACAGGCAAAAGGGGCAGCTCAGACAAGTCCATGGTCAAATCCCGCCTGATGCTTTTTCTCTCTACAGTGAAGGACCAAGCTGGGGCCTCAGTCTGGAGGGAACCTGTATATCAGAATGAGAGAACAGGGGGGTCGGAGCAGTAGCACAGCAGGTAGGGTGTTTGTCTTGCATGTGGCTGACCCAGGTTCGACCCCGGCATCTCATATGGTCCCCCCAGCACCGCCAGGAGTAATTCCTGAGTGAAGAGCCAGGAGTAACCCCTGAGCACTGCCGGGTGTGACACCCCCAAAAAAGAGAATGAGAGAACAGTTCTAGCAGCGCCCTGACCCTGGGCCTGAGCTGAGTGATCCAGGTCCAGGTCGAGTGAGGGGGCAGGTGACAGGTCAGGTTGCAGAATCGGTCCATTAGCACCCTAGTCAGAACCTTTTCTCTCTCTCCTGGCTGCCCTGATGCAGAAGCTGAGTTCAGCTACCAGTGGACATGGGCAGGGAGCATGGAGTGAGGCAGAAACAATTTCTCCCACAGAGACGTTCCCCAAGTGGGGTGAATTTGCAGGCTGCATGTCTGGCAAGAGTGTGGCGACTTCCATCACCTCTACAAGCCTCCCCAGTACACGGCCTGGCCCAAAGGAGGGTGAGGGAGAAAGGGATGACCAGGAGCAAAGGAGCAGAATGAGGAACATTCAGGATCATGTGACATGGCTCATGAGTTCCCTGCAGAGAAACCCATGATAAGAGCCACATTGTACCATGTGTATGTGGAATCAAGGGATTAAAAGAGAGAGAGGGAGAGAGAAAAGAGATAAAGAACCTGCCATTTAGGCAATCTATGGGAAGGGGAGGGAATTGGGGACATTGGTGGTGGGAAATGGGCACTGGTGGGGGGGGGTGCTGGAACACTATGTGACCGAAACCTCTAAACATGAACAACGTTGTAATTGTATATTCATGGTGGTATAATAAAATGCTTAATAAAAAAAAAGTTAAGCTCAGAGAAACAGAAAAGATCAGAGGTGACACGGAGAGGGCTGGGCAATGGGGAGAGGCTGGTCAGAGGCCACACATGTTGGCTTCTGGGATGGGTGACAGTGCAACAGTTAGGGCACACACTCAATACGTGACTCCATGCCTGGCCCTGGTGTCCAACTCCCCACCACCACACCACCAGGGTGACCCAGGTGCCCCCCACACACAGGGCCTGAGCAGCACCACTAACTCTCCTGATATACTCAAGCAGAAATACTTGAAATACTGAAATACTTGAAATACTCCCAGAAATACGCCCTTGAAATACTCAAGAGTGCAGACCTCTTGGGAGACACTCCCAAATATATATTTTTTTAAATGAACAATTCCCAAGAACCTAATGTACTGCGTGAAGCTTTAATTAATACTAGCTATTATAGACACAGAATCTGCTTAAGCATGTATATGCTAAGCATATGAACAAAAGAAAAAAGAGGTGATCCTGGGGCCGGAGCGATAGTTCAGCGGTAGGGCATTTGCCTTGCGCGGCCGGCCCTATGCCGGCCCGGGTTCGATCCCCGGCATCCCATATGGTCCCCCGAGCACCACCAGGAGTAATTCCTGAGTGCAGAGCCAGGAGTAACCCCTGAACATTGCCGGGTGTGACTCAAAAAAAAAAAAAGGTGATCTATCTTGACTGTGGGAATCATTTCATGTACATGAAGTCAAATAATCTCCATATAAACTCTAAATGTGGTTGAGTTTTGCCCACTATGCCTCATAAAGCTCAAGGGAAAGAGAAATCGATGGAGCATAAAAACATAAACGTGAAATATGCATTCATTTCCACTAGCACCCAAGAAACTTATCAAAGCCTTTACCATCCACTAAATCAACCAAAACCGGGGAAGTGGCCAATGGCAGCCACTACTGCTGTCTTTGCCTGGAATGCAACAGACTCTGAAGAAGAAACTTTCCCCAGAGACACCCAGGGGACCCTCACGGAGCTACGGCACTGCTCGGGGACCAGCACGCCTTTTTAGAATGAAGTGAGAGTCCAGTGCAAGGCCTGCTGAGGCTATGTATGTGCCACCCTCCTCTGGCCCACTGTCCTCTGGTTCCTTGGGGACGTCTACAAGAAACCTCCTTCCTTACTCCAAAGGAACCAACCCTTGGTTCCTTTGCAGAAGATTCTGCAACAAATCCCAGCTACCAGCACAGAGAGATAGCACAGCAGGTAGGGTGTTTGCGTTGCATGCAGTATAATCTGGTGAGCCCTAGAGAAGTGATTTCTAAGCACGGAACTAGCAGGATGCCCTGAGCACTGGCAGGCAGACATGGCCCCCCAAACAAACACAAAGCAAGCACAGAACTCCCTTCACTAAGGAGCCTGCCAAGCGCATGCCAGCCCTGTGGCCCTTAGCTGCCAGCCTGGAGGCGGACGACCTACCAGGACTGTAGGGGGACTCCATGAAGAAACACCCGTTACAGATTCTCAGGTGCCTTTCACCTCGAGGCATGACCTGAGTGTTAAGTCAACTGTATTATTTCAGCCTCAGCTCTGAAGGGCAGGGTTCAAGCACTGAGAAGTACAGCAATGAACTTGAACTTCCTGCTTCAGCATCAGGAGCGTGTCACTGGGTCCTCCTCATCTGGACCCTCTATCAAAGCCTGACCCTGGTGCTGTTGTAGGCAGGCAGACAGGGGGGCGCCACATGGCAATAAAATTCCTGAAGAAGAGGAGATCCAGAGCCATACCTGATTGAAAGCCAGGAACCAAACTTAACAAGACCACTATCAACAATAGACCCTGGGGGAAGGGAAGGCCCAAAGGGAATGTGGGAAGCCCATAGGCCACTAACCCTTTTTAAAGGCTTTTAGATAACTAACCCTCCTAAGGAAGATAAATCAGCCTTCCCGCCAGCACCCAGTCAAAGAAGACCACTCCCAAAGTCTACTCCCCTTGGCAACAGGGCCCTACAACAGAGGTTAAAGCCCCATATGGGAGTAACTTGGGGAGAAATCTATAAAAGCCGTCCTTAACAAAGGACAGCGCGCACATGCTGCCTGTCGCGACATGCTGCATGGACACACATGCTGCCTGGAGCCCATGTGGCTGAGCACATGTGGTGCCTGAGCACGTGTGTTGCCTGCATCTCCCCTCTTGAGATGTGTACTCTCTCTTTTACTTGCTCTCCATCTTTGCAGTAGCGCGCTTCTCCCTTGAGCGCGTTACTCTCTCTCTCTTACTTTCTCTCCCTCCCCCTCTCCTAAAACCTCCTCAATAAAACCTATTTTAACTTCACTGCTCATTGACTCCTGAAAGTTCTTTTTCTGCAAGAAAGACAAGAACCCGTTCCTAAGGCAGCCCTGGGTAAGGCCTAGGACTGACTTAACCCTTCCTGCAAAGAGCAATTCCTCGCTCCAGCCTGAGTCCGTGGCTCCCCGAGAAACCTTGGGTGGTGGGGATTAACTCCCGTGCCTAGAGATCAAGCGGGCATCAGGTGTGGCTTGACGGCCACCTCATGGGGCTGGTGGGGCTCAGGCCCACGCCGTGTAGGGGCTCATCACAGACTTTATCAGTCCTAAACCTGCCCAGTGGATCCCGGGTGGCAGAGGCAGCTGGGGGAGAAAGTGACCATCTCTCTCCCCTTCCGGGCTCACATAAGTCACCCGTGGGGTCCACCTGCAACAGTACCACTGTACTTGCAAAATCCCGGCTCTGCCCTACACACCTCTACTGGCAAAATCCCGGCTCTGCCCTACTCTCACCTGCCCCCATCCTGTCCCATGGATGGAGAGGCTCATCTGCACGGCAACGAATGATGGAGAAGCTTCATCGCTACAGGAAGTGGGGCAAAGGTTCCCAGTGCTCCCATCAGCCACCGAGGGACAAAAGGGGAATTCTGGTTCCCCCCATGTCCCAGATGGGCCATGACACTGAGACACCCGAAAGGGCAGGTGTCCACCACTTTCTAGTCTTTCCTTAGCAGAGCAGCCCTCGGAACTTGCTTTCTGTCCTGAGCGTACATCTCTGTAAGCAGAACGTGTTTTAATCACTGAGCCTGGGTCTCCGCCAAGCAACCTGATCGATGTCTCCATAATTAACAGAACCCACATAGAACTCCATCGATTCTGCTTTGGTCTATGTGTGGGAGATAGACACAGCCCAACAGAAAACGGAGGAAGTAATTGCCAGAATAATTTAGACTAGAAAGTCTAGTTTGGAGGGAAAAGATAGGAAAAAAAATAAACAGTAGTGTGGTGCCTTAAATCTCCAGATGGATCATCTGTATTCACTGCATTTGCTGGGAAATTGCTGCAAGTACAAAAATAAAAAGTGTCCGTCAAAAATATTTACAAATATCTCTAACTGAATGATCAATATTAAAGGCGCTTGGTTGATTTTCTACACCAATATATATAAGATGTGCATTGCTAAACGAAATAGTAACTCTGCCGTTCCTCGCAGATCCCCACCCACCTCCATGCCCCACTTCACACCTACACACACACACACACACACACACACACACACACACACACACACACTTCCAAAATCTGGCCTCAGGGAGGCAGCAGCAGCTGAAACATGGCGGAAACTCAATCTCTCACTTCTTAAATGCATTTATATTCAAAGTCTACTGATGGATACATGTTCAAGTACCAAATGTGTTTACCTGCTGCGGTTGTACAGGGGTCACACCTGCAGGGGAAGGCAGCAGGAAGCGGGAGGCTGTGCCGGGGGCAGCTCGGGGTGTCCTCAAGCCAGGCTCATGCTCTAGCCCTTGAGCTCTCTCTTCAGCCCCCAAGTCCTTTATCCTTTTGTTAAAAGATTTTTTGGGTCACACCTGGCTATGCTCTGGGGTTACTCTTGGCTCTGCTCAAGAATTACTTCTGGAAGTGCTCGGGGACCATATGGTGTTGGAGGACAGGTTTGGCTAACCTGGGAGCTTTGTTGTTTTGCCCACTCCCAGCTTAATCTATTTAAGCCAAGGTTCATTCTAATGAGACCTCTCTTCTATGTAAACACTGCTAGAGGGTGTGGCAGTTACAGAAGTCACCTTGACTCTGAATAACTTCTGACTTATACATCTACTAAGACTTCTATGTTTTCTAGATTGGGCACAGCTCCTCTTTATACCCACTGCACCCAGCGTGGGACAGTTAGAATTTACCAGGAGATTACCATCTTGGCTACGTTGAGACTATAGGAAGACTATAGGAAGGATCATACTAGTTTGCTCTAAGCAGGCGAGTGTGACCCATTCAGTACACGGAACAAGATACTCAGAATCACCCTGGTGCAGATAATAATAAGAAGGACCTTGTAGGTACCATCTAGATTACATGAAGCTCATGAAGTTAAGATGTATTACTTTATACCAGCCCCCTCTCCAGTGTTTTACATAAGAGATAATCTTGGGATTAGTCCTTAACAGTAACCTTTGTTTATACCTGCAATAGGGTGTGGCACTACACTCTGTTTAGAGTTCTTTGTTGACATGACCCTCCCGGTTGGATGACTTTGGTGTATATAAGGGGACTGACTTGAGGCCCCTTCACCTTTTGACTTTTGGCCTTTTAGCTTTCGGCTTTTGGTTCCTTGGCTTTTGGTTCCTCAGCTTTCAGCTTTTGGCTCCTCGGACTTTTCCTTTTGGCTTTTGGCTTTTTGGCCTTTTGCTCCTTCTTCTGGGTAGGACTCATCTTGGGTGAGATCCTCTCTCTTTGGTGGGAGACTTGGGCTCTTTTGTATGGTTTAAGTTCGGACCAGAGCTAGAGTTTGTTCATTATATTCGATTGCTGTGGAAGAGCTTTTGTACTATTAAAAGCCTTTCTGGAACTGCACCGAACTTCGTGAGTTTTCATCTGTTCCCCGGCGTCCTCGGAGGTAGAAGATAACTTCTGTCCTGACACTGTCGAGGACCCCAGCGGCATTCGCCGACAATATGGGATGCCAGGGATTGAACCCAGATCGGCTACATGCCAGGCAAACGTCCTCCCGCTGTACTATCACTCCAGGCCTCCAAATCCCTTTTTCAAATGGCTCTGTGGCCTTTCTAAAACAGAGGGTGCCTCTCCATGCTCTCGCGTTTCCTTGCCGAGTCACAATTGTGACCGAGGCACCACTAACCAAAGAAGCGGAACCCAGGAGTGGAATCCTCAAAGGACCCTTCCAGAAACTTTCCAGCATCTCATTTTTCTGCCTCACTTATCAGGACTTAAAGGACTTTCCTCAGTGCTAACATTGTGACTCAGTGTGAGTGTGTGTGTGTGTGTGAGTGTGTATGTTTGTGTGTATGTGAGTGTAGAGTGTGCATGTGTTATGTGTTTGTGCGTTGTGAATGTGTGTGAGTATGTGCGTGTGTGTGTGTAGGAGGAGCCATCATTTACCTCAGCCACATCAGCAGTTTCATCATATTTCAAGGCCGCTCTGACGACAGTTTCTTCACCAGTCATCTCACATTCTTGAGGTGAGGTGACCTTGGAACCTCCTCTACCTCTGTGAAATCAAGCAAATGGCCTACTTCTGGTACAACTCTCCCTCCTGTGGGACTTCTGAACCCGCCCCTCTTTATTTATTTATTTATTTTTAAGTATTTTATTATACCACCGTGAGATATACAAATAAAAAGATATACAATTAAAAAGTTCATGTTTGGGTTTTGGTCATACAGTGTTTCAGCACCCGTCCCTCCACCAGTGCCCATCTCCCACCACCAACGTCCCCGGTTCCCTCCCCCTTCCCCAGCCCTGCTCCATGGCAGGTTCTTTATTTCTTTGCCTTTCTCTCTCTTTCTCTTTTCCTTCCCTTCCAGACTATGGATTACAGAATATACATTAAAAGGTTGTCATGTGAATCCTTTTTGCCTCTATTTAATGCTCAGTTCTAGGTTGGCATTAGTACCCTCGACTATTATTAGCACCCTGTTTAATTTCCGCCCAACCAGGGAGCTTGTCTCACACATCCCCACCAGAGCCACTCCCGGCCCAGCACAGCTCATGGCCTGCAGCCTCCACCCCACCGGCCAACGGCCTGGCCACGGTCAGCGTGCAGGTCCAGAATTCTAGCTCAATCCTGCTCCCCGGATCTTCCCTGACAATGACGCTGAATAAAAACACACAAAGATGGGGGAACAACTGTGTGACCCCCCAGAGTCACTGAGGGGCTGCTACAAGTTCAGGCCGGGGAAGCCACTGCCCTGCGCCCTCCTGCCGGGCTCCCTCTCCCCCTCACTGAAGATGAGATTCAGACCAGGGAAAACGTGCAGTAAACCCACATCCATTTCCCCCTTTTCCAGTGACACCACAGCGCCCTGTTCTGAGTACATAAAACCCCACATGAGTTCTATTAGCCCCTTCATGACATCTGGATGGCCTCGATGCTTTAGGAGAACTTTCTTTTGAGTGGGCAAGTCCTCAGAAAAATGAACAGAACGGTGATTTAAATGTGATCTCGCCATTTTCAACTCTGAACAGTAGAGGACAGCAAAGTACAACCCAAACAGCAAAGGGCCAAGGAAAAAGGCTCCTTTATCTTTATCGGTTTCTCACGTGATTCTTCATGGATCCTCTGGCCTTTATTGTTTTTGGTGGGGTTTGGGAGATTAGGTCACACCTCCCAGTGCTCTCAGGACTATGTGGTGCTGGGGAACACCTGAAGTCCTGTACAATCTTTCGGTCCTTTCTCTGGTCTCTTCCCTCTGAGTTCTCTTTGTTTTGTTTTATTAGCTTTCCTTTATAATCCTTTAGGGGAGCCTCCCAAGCAGTGCTCAGCGTCCCTGGGCCACATGGGTGATTCCCAGCATGGTTCAACATTAGGACCCCGAGTACATGGTGCTGCTTGGTCCTTGCCGTACCTGGTCTAATTGAAACACAACTGTCTGGCCGCATAGCGGCTGGGGAGACTGGAGCCGGCTCGCGCCGAGCCCAGCTGATGATGGGATCCCGAGGAGGGCAGATGGGTTTTGGGTGTTGGCCCATCGCCTCTGGGGGTCCCGGAAGCAGCCAGATGAAACTCGCCCATCACACTAGCCACCATCTTCGCTGTCCGGACGCTGAGAAACTGACCCACGAACAGATCAACTGAGCAAGACCAGTTCGAGCCCAGATCGCACGGCCGCAAGCGGCCGCTGGTCCACTAAAATAGTGAAACAGTAATGTCATTTAATGCACTGTATTCCACGAAGAGCAGGAAAGTTTGTTGGGAAGGAGATACAGAGACGAAGGAAATGACATACAGAATCACAGAATCTGCCGGGTGGTTGGGGTGCGGGGGGGGGGAGGGAGGTGGGGACATTGGTGATGGTAGATGGGTTTGGGTGGAGGGATGGGTGTTGGAACACTGTGGATCCAAAACTCTACATGAGCATCTTTCAATTGTATGTCTAAAATGGTGTAATGATATTTGGGGGGAAAATAATAAAATTAAAAAAAAAAAAAAAAAAATAATATTTACGTAAAATTCTGCAAGAGAAAAGCAATACTGACACAATACCAATCAATGATTTCACTCTTTCTGGGGCCAAGAGTGAAGATAAAAGGGTTATTGACTCACAAGGAGACAATATAAGAGTTATTTGAGCAATATAATATTATATCCCTTAACTATGGTGTATGTATGTAGACGGTCATGATATTCTATGATGTTGTATATTCATGTGATGAAGACTGTGAGCATTTGTTAAAATTCATTGTATTGTACACTTTAAACGTGTGACATGGTCATATGTGTCATCATAAGATCAATGATGCTGATATAACTCTTTGTAGATCTGCCAAAGGCATCAAATCCAAGTTTGCTCAAGTCTGTGGATCTAGCTACCAATTTTTTAGGAAACACAAGAATAAAGACATAGACTTTTCTCTGAGTACTCAACAGCAAACCCTAGACTCTGAGAAACACAACAGGTAAATAGACCAGGCTTTTAGCAGATAAATTTTAAGAAAAAGAAAGTTACAGAAAGTGGGGCCAGAGAGATAGCACAGTGGGTAGGGCATTTGCCTTGTATGCAGCTGACCCAGGTTTGATCCCTGGCATCCCATATGGTCCCCTGATACTGTCAGGAGTAATTCCTGAACAAAGAGCCAGGAGTAACCCCTCAGCATCACCAGGTGTGACCAAGCAAGCAAGCAAGCAAGCAAGCAAGAAGGAGGCGGGCGAGCAAGCGAGCAAGCAAGCAAGCAAGCAAGCAAGAAAGAAAGAGAGCGAGCGAGCAAGCGAGCAAGCAAGCAAGCTACAGAAAGCAAGCCAAGCCTGCAGTTTAAAATAAAGTGACATTCCCATCTTAAAAGTGCTAAGAAATCTAAATCCTGGTATCTTGGTTGATGAGACCAATAAATATAAATAATTGTAAAAATCAAAAAAAAAAAAAAAAAAAAAAAGAAACACAACTGTCTAATGAATAGTTGTTTAACTGAAACCCTACAAAAGATCATCAGGGCCTTCTCAGTGATGCTCAGAGGCCACCAGGACTATACACTCAGCATTGCTGGGACAGGGGACCTGGGGGGTGTGGTATAGGGGGTTCAAGCCAGGGTCTGCCCCTTTATTACCTCCCAGCACCCCCAAGACTTCATGTTTAACTGGCTTTGAGGACTGAACTGAACTCGGAAAGCAATTCATATTAAGAAGTCAATGTCTGAAAACAATTTACTTTTCATCAGCAAAACATACAAGAACAGAAAGACTGGGAAAAATCAGTGGGGACAAACCCTTCCCTGGAAACTGTCCCAAGATAGGCCCGTGACAGCCTTTGGTATCCATTGGGACTGTTTTTTCCCACTTAGAGTTTCATAGTCATTCGACCAACATTTGATGCCAACCAGAGGCCACAACTGGGTAACTAAGGAAAATAAACCCAAAAGACAAGCACTGAGCAATGTCAGTTATATGTGAAATCTAAGTCTTCAAACACGGTAAAATGAAGCATGCAAAAGTTAACACTGATGCTGTTTAAGGGGCCACATTTGCAAGGAATCAGCACCTATACCAGTGCCTGGGTGCGGGGTGCAGGGGCTGGCGCTGACAACACAGTCCAGTGTGGTACACCATGAAGTAGGTGACGCCAAAAAGCAGCTTCTCCCAAATACAGGCGGGTCAAGGCAACACCAAGGCACCCATCCAATACATTCAGTTATGATTGTCTGAATCACATGAGAACCCAGTTGAGGGGTGCTGGGAGAGGGAACAGGCAGTCATGGGAGTGAGCACAGAGGAAAGAATAACCATGACAGACCATAAGGACAGACCACACCTCCACAGGAATGAAACTCTACTCAGGGACACACGGCAAAGTTTAGAGAGACCTTCGGTTGCTACACTCCTGGGCCTCCATGGGGACAAGCTATGGGATCTACTAAACACCCTCTGACATACAGGCCAGCAAGGAATCCGCCAGCTCCAAGCACAGCAGTGATGAGTTGGGTCTCTGGTTTAGAACAAGTCAGGTCATAACCATCCGGTCTAGGCGACTATGGAGACAGAAGCTCTCTGCTAAAGGAGACGGTTAAGCTAACCAGCAGGACATTTCCAAGAAGTGATTCAGCAGAGCCATTGGGCCATTGGACAACGATGTACTCCAGGAAAGGTGGGTCCAGGCAGCCACAGTGTGACAGACACAGCTGGAGGCCAATCATTGCAATCTTCTTGAGAGGGAAGTTGCCGCTTATTCAGTCCCAGGTCACAGACCAGAAGAGAACTAAGAATCTCCTTCCTCCAGTTTCAAAAGGAAGAACACAATCAGATTTTCACTTCCCTGACTTTTTTTTTTTTTGCCTTTTTGGCTTTTTGGGTCACACCCAGCGATGTTCAGGGGTTACTCCTGGTTCTGCACTCAGGAATTACTTCTGGCGGTGCTCTGGGGACCATATGGCATATGGAATGCTGGAAATCGAACCTGGGCTGGCCGTGTGCAAGCAAATGCCTTCCTGCTGTGCTATCCGCTCCGGCCCACTTCCCTGACTTTCAAGATGGGCAGATACAACCAGAAGCTTGGAGTGCCTCGAGCACTGGGCCCCTCTGAGCACCCATCGAAGACTGTGCTCTGCTCACCAACCCCAGAAGTGCCTTCTCTAGGCCTTCTAGGATGAGAATTAACATCACACCTTTACAGCCTGAGCCCTGGCGCCTCGTCAGAGGACTGCAAGCCGGGGCCTGACCTGGGAGCTGACGGGAAATGCAGCACCACAGGCTCTACCCTAGACTGATTCAATCCGTAGCTTCACGTTAGCAAGACTCCCGGGTGATTCCTGAGCACACACAAGTCCTGAGCGCTGGCTCACAGGCCTCTCTCCAGGTAGGACGACTTCCGCCACTCTCTGCCCTCCTGAGCCTCTCCCCAGCCCTGCAAACTCATTCAGCTGCTCTGCAAGTAGGCGCGGGCAGGATCTGCATGGGCTGCGGCTTGATATTCCGGTTTCCAATTCCCTCCTGGGAAAGTCTGAGCCTGCACAGAACACCAAGCCCTAATTATATGGTCATGCATGGAGTCTGTCCAAACTCCTAAGGCCACGTCCTACCCAGCAAAGTAGCAGAAGCATTGCTGGGCCACCATGAACACTCTTCATGCACCTCGTCCAAGGTGCTCCTCTAAGGCAGCGAAGACCTGAGAAGTCTCAAGCATCTGACAGGTGATTTCAAGAGGGGAAATTTACAGCCTCAAGCAGGCATCCTGGGCCAAACGTCAAGGCTGAACTCACATGAGAGACTTAGGCATGGAATTCTCCTTTGGTCTGATTCTAGTGACTGAAATTCTATCTGATTTTAAGAGTTTTGTCTCAATATGAGAAAGGACAGGGAGTATCCTTGCCCAAAATGGTATTTTAGAAATTCAGATTTGGGGGAAAGCAAGCAGTGTATCCATGTCCATAATGAATGGTCACTGCTACCCCCTAGCATGAGAAAGCTATGAGAACTGCAACCCCCTTGGCGGTGAGCGAGGCAAGGCCACAGCTAAAGCTGTCCTTTCCTCCCTCCCTCCCTCCCTGCACACTTTCTTCCCTCTCTCCCTTCCTTCCTTTTACCCTCCCTCTCTCCCTTCCTTCCTTGTATCCCCTTACACAATCAGTAACACGTAGGATGTCTGACAACAGAAGGGATCAGGCTTATAGTCTTTCAATTAAACAACTATTAATTAGACAACTGTGTTTCAATTAGACCATGTAGACCTTGAAAACATGTTGACAAGATTCACTGATGTTTTTTCTTATATGACAGGCGTTTTGAAAAGACAAAATCTTAAGTGCCTCAGTGGTAGTACCTGCCTTGCATGCCTGGAAGGAAGGAAGAAATTAATTTAACCCCAGACTTTTGACAAACTCTCAGGAATATATTTTCTTAGAGAAACGATAACGCCCATACAGTTAATAAGAGAATGACTGGAAAATGCCATTACTTGCCTTTACTAGATTAACAAGGAAGCAAATCTAAAACATTATTTATACCAACCATACGTGGTTCTTTTTTTTTATCATTATTGTTCTTTAAAACTCTTTTGAGATTTGAGTCTCTGGAACAAGGCCAGTAGATGAGCTTATATGGTGGCAGTGGTGGAAAGTGTGTAAGTCTGCTGGAGCCTCCGGACGGAGAGGGAGTTGAGGGGAGGTCGCCCGTCCCAACTCCGAGAAGGCCTGGAGTTTCAGCCACAAGGACCAGAGTACAGGGAGTTTTCAGCGGATTAAGTTCATGAGGCTGTCCTGAGGCAAAGGTTTCCAGCCAGAGGAAGCAGCTTTAGCGTGTGGGAGCAGCTACCAGAAGTTTTTTTGGACCAGACCATACTTGCTGAGTATCTTCTAAAGGAGTCCCTGAACTTTTGGACACCTTGGGGAAGCAAAGTCACAACTTTGGAAAAGATCCAACAAGCTCAGAAGATTATATTTAAAAACTATACTTTAAAGCTGCCTCCCTGGTCCACTGGCCACAGACAGTGGAGTATCAGATCTCTACCCTTTTAAGAGACTGTTGCAGGACTCCTCTAAGAGCCTCTGCATCTGCCCTGGATTGCCTCCTGCAGGTCACTTCACAGGTAGGGAGGTAGTCTAAATGTGGCAGTTTATCTGACCATGTATTCTGTACTGGCTGGTATAAATATTCTCTCATGCTGCCACAATCATCGTGGGGCTAGCTAGATCGTACCAGCATATTTGCCTGGCCACGTTGGATCTCTAAGTAATTAGACCAGAGAGAAATGCTGTTTGCCTCCAAGCAAGCAAGCATGGCTCCCTGATAACTCAAAGGCAAATCCAGGGCAGATTTTGGTATAGTCTTTGGTACAGGGATATGCCATCTCAGAAACCCCCTTAACTACCTTATAAATGCATTTCCAGGCAGATCTTGGCTCAAAACATTAGCATATAATAGGGCCTAGGTGAGGTGCTGGGAGAAATTACCTAAGGGCATTTGACCCTTCCTGCTTCCCATAATAGTGGGAGGTCTGAGTTGCAGGGGTATAAAACCAGCCTGCTTCCTCTCTCTCTCCTTCTCTCTTTCTCTCTCTCTCTCTCTCTCTCTCTCTCTCTCTCTCTCTCTCACTCGCTCGCTTTCTCTCTTTTTGGGGGCATTCTCTTTGTGAGCTCGCACCCTTCTTGGGAGTCTTGTCTTTGTTTCTTCTCTACAGGGCCTTTACACGTGGTGGTTGCCATCCTGGCCTACACATGGCTGGGGTACTAGCTGGGAATCCTAAGCACAGGGTTTTTCCTATTGCTGATTTGTATGCTGAACCTGTGATAAGTAAAGCATTTTAAAACTGCATCGGATTCCTGAGTCTTCATCCATTCCCCACCGGCTTCGGAGGTAAAAGGGAACTCACTTCCCAGCACTGTCGGGAACCCTGGCGGCGTTCCCCCACAGGAGACAGTCCAAAAGAAACTGACAGAATAAGGAAAATCTCAATTACCAAAATGACCAAGTCTATAGAGTTTTGGAGATTTTAAGAAACTTCATGAAATTCCTTACTTATGTGGTCCAACTTTGGGCAATAAAGACACTTCGTTTTCCTGGAAACTACTAAATAGAAGGCTTTTGCGTATTCTGAGAAGTTCCCTGAAAGAAACCTAAGCTATACCAGCAATGTTTCCTGAGAGAATTCATCCCAAGAGTTTTATGAGTTCTCTCACACATCTGTTTTCCCACTGACTTGATCCAACTGGGCTACTGACCTACAGGCTTGCACTTTTTCAGTGGCTTCATATTACTGCCCAAATTTCCATTTTCTTCATTTCATTAAGTATGGCTTAGTAAAGATATTCTGCATAGTTGTTAGTTACTGTGTCCTTTTAATTAAAGGTAACTGGCAAATAAAGGCATGCATGAAAGCTCGGACCCTACAAGAGGATGTGGTCACATCTTAGAGGCTACAGGGAAAGGGGACAGTTGCTGGAACCGGGAGACGTCAGGGAGAATTCCACAATACAGAACTCAACGAACAGCAATAACCAGAACTTTCTTGTCTATCAAAATAAATAACTTAAATGGAAAAAAATTAATGAACAAAATGACAAACTGGTTTATTTAATGGAAAAGTTGAGCAATATGTGTGCCCACTTTTTATCCTTCTAGATCTTTCTTGCCACCTTTGGGAACACTGGTCACTGCTCTGACCTAGTTATATCCAGCAGTTCAACATCTGCAAAGGTCTGTTCCTTTCTAGGGGCCAGAAAGAAGTGGACAGTTATCCTTGACCAAACTGTGTCTCCACAATACCCCGTCCACCGTTTTTTCCTCCATTCTGAGGTCTCTGGATAGGGCAGGTGGGAACTAGCCACTTCCCAGCCCCTATTTTTTGTTTCCCTCTGAATCTTTGCTGGAGTACGAACTCTCTTCCATCTCTTCCCCGCGGCACTCCCTGAGGTTTCTTTGCTGTATCTCAGCCCACTGGCTGTCCATCTACTGGCCAGTCCCCACCCATCCTGTGTGGGTGGGGTCTCTTGGGCTCCCAGAGCCAGTCACCACACAGCACACAGCAACCCTACCAAGGGAGCACTGACTGACAGCCCAAGCAATTAAAAAAAATGCCGGTATTTCTGCAAGCTGAAAATGCTCATAATTAAAACTTATTTTACAGGATCTCAGGAGTCTAAATAACCCGAAGGAAGAGAAATGCTGGCGTCTTATCAGGAAATGTGATCCACAGAAATAAAAGAACTCAGTAATAGAGACCTAAAATGTTACTCTGGGGGCCCAATTACTAGATATTAATATTTCTTTTTATTAAAACAACATGATAAGCTTGCTATGTTCATTAAGAGCTCCAGCACATTTTAAAAGTCTCCAAATCCCAACAGTTACAATCAGCCATGTCATCAAAATTTAGTTTTAATACCATTGATTTCCTAAGCTTAGCAATGACACAATTTCATCTAGACAACAGCCATCCATTAAAAGAAGAAACAATTACTTCGACAATAGAAAGATCGACACAAGTGTCGGAACACAAAAATTAAAGGCGAACAAAGATCATCCACTGGTGAGGACAGTGGTCACTATGGCGATGTTTCCTGACAGTAAATCTCACAAGACTAAATAAACTGCAGTGTAAACTATCAAATCAAGAAGCTTCGAGATGTCAGCTTTCTAAACCCAGATAATGAGCCCTTGGTCCAATCCAGATCTTGAATTACCAGATCTTGAAATAACAGTGTCCTGACGTTAGGTAACATTTAGATTTCTGACATAACAAAATATGAACCTTTATTCACCCAGATAAAAAAGACAAAAATGGCTCATTAATATGGCAGACCAGCTCATTCTGATAAAATGCATGTTGGCAAATTATCTACCAGAGAAAAGATATATATAGCTCTTCACAGGTTCTGAAGGAGATGTACTACCACAAAATAAAGTTTCTATTTATTAAAATGGGATTCTTTAAAATGAGAAAAGGGGGTGGGGATTGCTGCTGGGGTCCCCGACAGTGCCAGAGCGAATTCCCTTCTACCTCTGAAGCCAGCAGGGAATGGATGAAGACTCAGGAATCCGATGCAGTTTTAAAAGGCTTGCTAGAACCCCAGCCACGTGTAGGCCAAGATGGCGATCACCATGTGTTAAGGCCCTGTAAAAAGGAAAAAAAGACAAGACTCCCAAGAAGAGTGCGAGCTCAAAAAGAGAGAGCCCAGAGAGAGAGAGAGAGAGAGAGAGAGAGAGAGAGAGAGAGAGGAAGCAGGCTGGTTTTATACCCCCTGCAACTCAGACCTCCCACTATTATGGGAAGCAGGAAGGGTCAAATGCCCTTAGGTAATTTCTCCCAGCACCTCACCTAGGCCCTATTATATGCTAATGTTTCGAGCCAAGATCTGCCTGGAAATGCCTTTATAGGGTAGAGAAGGGGGTTTCTGAGATGGCATGTCTCTGTACCAAAGACTAATACTAATGCCAGTTAAATATTTCTTCAAGCCTTCACAAGTCTTGTCTACTTCACGGTAGTTTTGTATTTTAGTTGCCTTTGAGTTATCAGGGAGCCATGCTTGCTTGCTTGGAGCCAAACAGCATTTCTCTCTGGTCTAATTACTTAGAGATCCAACGTGGCCAGGCAAATATGCTGGTAAGATCTAGCTAGCCCCACGATGATTGTGGTAGCATGAGAGAATATTTATACCAGCCAGTACAGAATACATGGTCAGATAAACTGCCACATTTAGACTACCCCTATCTATGAAGCGACCGGCAGGAGGAAATCCAGAGCAGATGCAGAGGCTCTTAGAGGAGTCCTGCAACAGGGGGGTATCAATATATCAGTTGCAAACAGCACCAATAAACTAGGACAACTAGACCGGAAATCAGACCCACTCTACAGCCTGCCTCCGCACACATCCCACCACCCCCACCATCACTTCACTTGGCACTTGTCTTTCCATTGTTCATCGATTTGCTCGAGCAGGCACCAGTAACGTCTCCATTCATTGGGAATGAGGTCCATTATTGTTACTGTTTTCAGCATATCTAATATATCACAGGTAGCTTGCCAGGCTCTGGCAATATATACCAGAATATACCACCCCCACCATACACACATATATGCTGACATTTAAATTCAGAGTTGCCAAATGATTACAGAGAGGCAATCATAAGTAAGCTTATCCATACTGAATGTATTCCTTTTCTCCTTCCTCAAAGTTCTCTGGGCGATCTAAACCAGTGCTGACTTTCTCCACTTAAAAAAATAAAAGTGGACAACTGTCTAAATGCGAGGGAGAGCCCCCAATGCCCAAGTAAGCAAACTGCACAAGTTAACCCACAGACTTGTTCCAGGGCCTTATAGAGAAAATCAGAATCAGCTGACTGTCCCTCAAAGAAGATGATCTGAGAGCATAAATGACATCATTCCACACACTGATGTGAAGGCTGCTCAAAGCCTTATGAGGCTCGCGTGCAGGAGTTCAGCTCATGAGACCCACCCAGACACCAAAGCAGTTTAGACAATTCAGGGGAAACATCAGAAGTTAGGCAAGGACTTGCTTTGGAGGCTGAAGAGATAGTACAGCAGGTATAGCACTTGCCTTGCACACAGCTGACCAGAGTTGGATGCGGAATCCCATATGGTCCCCCAAGCACTGCCAAGAAAGATCCCAGAGTGCAGAGCCAGGAGTAACCCCTGAGCACTGCTAGGTGTGGCCCTAAAAACAAAAGCAAAAACAAAAGGACCCTGCACTCTTGCAGTTCCCAAGCAGCCATGACAAGCAGCACACATGGAACTTGGGGCCATGTCCCCATGACAGAAAGGAGGAGAACACAGCTGGCGTAGAACAGTGATTTTTCGATGGGAGCATCACCAAAAGGCTACTTAGGAGACAAGCAGTTGCTTCTGCAGGTTTATGAATCTGAGCAATAACTAGCAATGAGGTAATGAAAGTGGGCCTCATTTCAGCACCTGATTAGCCGGACTCAGTGCTACATCCTGCTTTCAGCCTGCTGAGCGCACTGCCACGATGTTTCCAGACTGAATCCACAGCCACAGGAAGGAAGACACTTTCCAGACTTTTCCCTCCTTCTGCCAAACTCCCCAAAACACACAAAGTCCTGGCCTCCAACCAGGACTGCTCTATAGAGTGGTGCTGAGTGCTGCCTGCCGATATCCACCTGAAGATCAGAGTTATTCGAATGTGATCAGAGGACTAATAAAGTGCCAGCACCAGTGGAATGTTTGCCGTATGCGGCAGCTATTCTGCGGTCTATGACACTCATTCATTCACCCAACAAGTTATCTACTGAATCCCCAAGCTGTGGAAGAACAGTTTCTAGGTTTCAGGGCACAGTGGGAATAAACAAACTTGGTTCTGTCATAGACCTGAATTCCCTGCAAAAGGGAGAAGTGAGAAGCAAAATTGAGAATGTGTTGTATTTAGGACTGAGAATAAGAACATGGGAGACAGGTCCGCGGGTGACCGTGGGAAGTGTTCTCTACTTGAAAAGACCACCAGGACACACTTGGGTTCAGGAACATGTTGGATTTTGTTGTGAACTGCATGGAGTCAACAAAAGGAGAGAATTCTATGATTGAGTAGCCCAGTGATTTCCATCTAGAAGGCAGGAGAAATGAAGTGAGGAAGTCACTCTATAAGCCAGAAGTGGGTTTGTGCTTGTGTTTTGGGTTTGGATAATCTTATTCTTGTCTGTCCTGGGACCTGACTGCCCAGGGGTCTTGTTGATTCAACAGAGGACTTAGGGCCAAGCTTGAAGCGCCAGGCCAGCCCTGCAGACCAACTGGGGTGGCTTTTCTCTTTCCCATGCTTAATCCTCACTCACCCTTCCAAGACAGATACCTATCACTGCTCTTTCTCAACCATAAATGAGAAAGTAAGACCCAGTGAGGGGAAGGGACTTACACTAGAGCAAGAACAAGGATTATTCTAGCTCAGAAACCTGACTCCAAATCCAGCCTCTTGGCCATGTTACACACCCAGGCTGAGCATTAGGAACTCCCTTGACAAGACCTCCCTATCCCAAGGGCCAGATTGGATCTCAGTGGGAAGGTGGGAATGAAGCCAGAAGGGAAGCAGGTGCCCACCAACACTTCCACCACCTGAACCAGAAGAAGTGCCAAAGCTCCAGCAACCAAATCCACCTGGTCTTGTCGAGGTGGAGCCGTTTTCTCCCAGCAAAAACATTATCCAGTGGCTTTAAAGCAGATTTCCCTCCCCAAATGGACTCAAATCCCATCTCATCTTACAAAAGATGTGCAGAGTTTTAAGGGTGGGAACTAGGCTATCACAGAGGAGACCCCTGAGCCGGTCTACTCTCAGGCACCCTCCCCCGGCAGTAGGCTTGGGGCTTACCAGCAGGTTCTCTGGCTTGAGATCCCGGTGGACAATGCCTCTGTCGTGCATGTGGACCAACGCCTGGCACAAGTCCAGAAGCATGAGGGCGGCCTCGCTCAGGGAACTTGGCGTTCTCGATGATGGCGTCGAAGAGGTCCCCCGCCCTGCACGTACTCCATGATCAGGTAGATTTCCTGCTCGGTCTCGTACACTTGGTGCAGCTTCACTATGTTGGGATGAGAGAGGCTCTGGATGATCGAGATCTCGCTGTCCACGATGTCCTCCTTGCCCCTGAGCTTGGACTTGTCAATGATCTTCATGGCATAGGCCTGCTGGGTCTCAGCGGTGCCGGCACTCCTTCACCACGGCAAAGTTGCCATCGCCGATGACCTTGCCCATGTCATAATGCTTCTCCACATTGGCCGCGATGATGCCCATGGGCCTCGGCTTCCGGCCGCTGGGCCGCTCGGCCTTGCTGTCCTCGGGCCTGGCTTTGGGCTCCTTCTCAGTCTTCATGGGCTGCTCGTCCCTGGGCACCGTCTTCCTCCCTTCCGAGACCCCCGACCTCTTCTCTTTCTCGGCCTCCTGCTCTTCCTCCCGGGGCCTGGGCAGCTTTTCGGCCTCGGCCTGCTGTTCCCTCAGCAGCCAGGTGCCATGCCGGCTCCTGCCAGTGCTCCAGGGCTCCTTCCTGCCCTCCCTCAGACCCTCCTCTCCGGATGGGCCGTGCATCCCCAAGATCCTTCTTAGCTTTGGTGGCTGTTTGGGCAGCTCCTTCCGGACCCTCCAGCTCTCGGTCTTCTTTCTTCACTGCGCTCTTGCTGGGCCTCCTCGGCTCCTGCGTGGGGTTCCTGGGGCCGTTCCTGGGGGCCATCTTCCTTCCACCCTTCCTCCCCACCAGGAGGGTTGGCCGCCTCCGGGGTCCTCCTACAGCTCCTGGTCCTCACCAGTTTCTCCACCTCGTAGCTGTGGCGTTTGCCCAGGTCCAGCTCGCTGGTGCCCAGAGACAGCCGCTCCCGCTGCAGCCCCTGCTGGAGCTCTCGCTCCCTCTTACACTTCTCACACCGGATGATCTCCCCGAGGTCTTCTCGATCTCCAGGCCCAGGTGCCTCTCCCGCTGGCGTGCCTCTCCTCCAGCGTGCTCTCTCGGGCGGCTTGCCTCCAGGCTCCGGCTCCCATTTGCCCCTCACCCACTTCTTCTGGCCCTTGCCCTATCCTCAGAGGCCAGCCCGAGGGGGCTCTTGCCCTCATCTCTGATGGCTGCTGTGGGCCCGCAGCCTGGTCGCTGCTCTTGAGGGTCTCGGCGTCCCCACAGTGGTGGCCCCACTTCAGAGCCCGGCTGTAGAGAGCGGCTTCTCAGCCTGGGAGACGGCACACGGCTGTGCGGACTCAGCGTCAGGGAGGCGGCCTTTGCTGGGGCACACGGCTTCCGCAGCCAGCTGCATGCTCTTCAGCGTCAGCGGTCTTTGCCCATAGCGATGAACGCATCCCCTTCCCTGAAGAAGTCAGAAACGCTCCTGATCTCCCGCCCTTTGAGGTTAAAGAGCTTCCTCACACGGTCATTCTTCCATCGAGGGAAGCCCAGGGCCTCGGAGATGTCTGCGGGAGCTGCTCGAAGGTCTGCACCGGCGTCTGTTGAGCAGCAAAGTGATCTTCCGAGGCGGGTGCGGCCCCAGCTTCACCACGGTCACCACCCGGGGCTTCAGCGGGCTGCTGTCAGGGTGGACGGGGTGAAGGCCATGCTGGGGGCTGAACACGGGCATGACGGTGCCTCGAGGGCCCAGGAATGGTTTCTCCAGAGTCCCACGGCCAGCAGGCAGCCATGAGCCCTGTAGCTTCCGCTCTGTGATCCTGGAGCTTAAATATTTGAGAGAATGGTCGCACAGGCCTCGGGGTCCTACAACAGGAAAGCGACAGCAGAGTGTTAGACCAAACCACGGCCTCAGAGAGCCTCCTGGCCTTCATCATTCATCAGCACATGACCAAAGATGACTGTTCTTGCGACAGTTTCTATGTGCGATCTCTCTGGAGTATTCCGAGCCCAGAGTACCTTCACCCTCTAGATCTAATCATCTAATCCTGGGTCTCCTCTGTGAGAGAACAGGAGAGCAAAACAGTTCACACTGAGTCTGAGGTGGCTCCTCTCAGCTTCCTGGCCTCTACTCCAAGATGTGCCATGCCTTAGGAGTCCTCTCTCAGAGAAACCTGGTCCTCTCTAGAACACAATCCCAGCTATCTTACACCTACCTGACTTTCAAAGATCTGCAACTGAGATCTTTGAAAGTCATAAATCCAAGACTTGCTGCCCAGAAAAATATTAATGAGAGGACAGAACATTCTGGAACATTCAAGAACCCAAACCATTTCCACTTCTTTTGCTAAGCTGTCTTAGTTCAATTTCAATCCATTCAGGGTGAGGCAACACGTGAAGGGGTTATGGTCAGAGAACTGAACTGGAGTTCTCACGTGGCTCTATTTGTGTAAATCAGGCTAAATTGCATTTCTGTGTGTTTCATTTGGCGTGGTGGTCATGATAACACTTTCCAGGGTTCCTGTGAAGCATAATGAGAAAATAATTACAATTCACTCAGCAGAGTGAATTCGCACACCCTGACAGCACAATCATAAGGGCAGAGTAATTACCAGTTATTCACTCTGTCTTAAGATCTCAGAATCTCTTTGTATTATAATTTCATTGTGCCATAATGTATGCTATTGATAAAGTAGAATGCCACTGGGCAGAGCTTCATCTGATGTCAAAAGGCCTCACAGACCTACATTGGCTATTTTTTTATGTTCTGATGAAACTGCTCTTGCAGGAGAAAATTGAAGATAGCAGAGTTCAGGAACAGAAATGTTCTTCTTTCTTTATCACAAAAGGGAAAGAAAGAAAAGAGGTCACAGTAATGAAGTGTTCAGAGCTTTAATAATGGGAGCATGCACTTTCACTGCACTACCTGATAAACTGCACAAGTGAGGAGAAAGAGATAGCTGCACCCAGCCAGAATAAGGGAGACAGCGCAATACTTCGGGAGGCATGTGCTCTGCCTGCATCAGGACCCAAATCCAACCCAGTCACCGGATCCCTCCCTCCCCCCAAACACCACCAGGAGTGGTCCTGGTGATCCCCAGGTACTTCTAGGGTCCTAGTGGCCCAGCACTGCTGGCCCCAAGTAGGATCCCATTATTGGGTCTGAACATTGAACTGCCTGGCCTGGTGGCTGAGGATTGTGGGGAGTGGTCCAGGACCCTCTGAGCATTTCTTGGGATACCCCACCCTCCGCCCACACACACACTCACACAGACACACAGACACAGACACACACACACACACACACACACACACACACGCACGCGCAAGGATTCAGTTTCTTTTTCTGTCAATCAGAAAAGGCAACATGAGAATAACAGGATATCGGGTTGGCTAACATTAGTTACCCTCACAGGATCCACATTTCCCGCCCCACGGGAACCATGACATGCTTCCTTTGAAAGGTTTCTGGGAGGCCCAATGGATTGTGCTGTGGGCGCAGCATGGTAACAGATAGAACCATGACCCCAGTAAGAGACAGGGCAGTGGAGGAAAGCACCTGCCTTGCACATAGCCAACCTGGGTTCAATTCCTGCTACCACATATAGTGCTCTGAACCCTGCCAAGAGTGGCCCCTGAGCACAGAGTAGACAGGAGTAAGCCCTGAGCGCACTGCCAGGTGTGGACAAAATGCAAACATAAAATTTCAATGCAGCTCATAGCCAAGAATAGTTTGCTATCTGCCCCTTTATTTCATTTTATTTTATTTTACTTATTTATTTTTTGCTTTTTGGGTCATACCCGACGACGCTCAGGGGTTAGTCCTGGTTCTGCACTCAGGAATTACTCCTGGCAGTGCTCGGGAACCATATGGGATGCCGGGGAATAGAACTCGGGCCGGCACAGGCCGGCTGCGTGGCAAGCGCCCCTACCCGCTGGGCTATCACTCCGGCCCCACTATCTGCCCCTTTAAAAGACATTTGCTCAACTTTAATTCTCAATCAGAACTGTATGCAGAGGCTATCCACGGCAACATGAAAAACAATCAAAGGAAGGGGCTAGAGGGAGGATGCGGTGGCATAAAGCTCTTGTCTAGCCAGTTCAATCCACAGGTCACTCACGGCACCACCACGAAGAAGCGTGCGCCCCTAGTGAGCACTGCAAAGAATGAACAATGGGGGGTGGAGCATTTGCGTGAGCATAATCCCCCCACTACGCCAGCCCTGCGCCACAAACACTGCAACCACAAAATGCACAGCACAACGAGGAAGGTAAGTGGGACACCCCCACCTTGAGCACTGCAACCAGAGGGGTAACCTCAGCGACTCCCACATTCAATTGTGCAAACCCCAACGCCAAGCTTGCAGGTGAGCCCCACCATCACCAAATAATGCTAGGCAGAAGGGGGAACAGTGGCACGCGATCTAGGCCCCTCTTTTAAAGATAACAGGAAGTCAAAAATAGCTGTTTCCAGCACATGGGGAGGGTGCCAGCAGGGCAATGTGGCCCGGCGTATTTGCACACAGACATCCTTGCTCTTCAATGACGCGCAATCTGTTCTGAAATGATTCTCCCCCTGGACGCAGGTGTCAGATGAGAAGGCAAAGAGAGGCCGCTCCCGCTCCGCCCACACACCGCAGGAGCCTCACCAGCGCGTTTATTGCTCAGCTCCTTCTTCACAGGCACCGGCCACTCCTTTCCTTCTCGCCCTGCAGCTGGACCCAGCATCTGAGTGGTGAGAGGCCCATGGCCACAGCTGCACTTTCTGTTTGTGTTCCCATGCCAAAACTGAGGGAGAAAGAGCCCAGGAAGGTGACTTTCAAACAAACGGGTGTAATGCGCAACCTGCTTCTCTCGTCTCCCTTCTGGGACTTCTCTCCAAGGAGGACCCCCAAGACAGCTGGCCAGGCTAAGCCAAGAGGAGTCAGTGATCGCCTCAAAAGCCAGGGTAGGCGCAGAGAGAAGGGACTCCGACCAGTAGGTCAGGTTGAAGGCAGGCAGGAGGTCAGGTTGAAGGCAGGCAGGATGCAGACAGGGAAGGGATCAGAGGTCAGAGAAGAAGGGGTCAGAGGTCAGAGAAGAGAGCAGGGGTCAGAGGTCAGAGAAGTCGGACCCAGTCAGGAACACAAAAGGCGGCCAGAGGCCCACGCAGCTGTGGCAGGAGGCTGGGAGAGGAGCGAGTACAACCACAGCCGGGACTGGGCTCAGATGAGCTTTTAGCTGGAAGAGCCGGGCGCAACCAGGACTGAGAGATGGGTGAAGTATGAGGTGGACAGTATGACCACAGGTGACAGCTAAGGGTCTGGAGCAGAGGAAGCCACTGTCATGTAGGGACAACAACGGGCAGTCGCTAGAAGCCAGAGCTGTGCCAGGGCCTAGCGCCTCGGCCACAGCGCCTGCTGCAGGAGAAACTCGCCCAGGGGTGCTGAATCCTGAATCCTGACTCAAAGGCTTTTTCTTCAAAGTTAAAATAAAAAGCTGCTAGGACTGAATGGCTGGTTGGTGGGAACACAGGGAGAAGGTTGGTTGGAAAACAGGGAGAAGGTTGGGTGGGGCACAGAATCGCCCTCGAGTGATGGGCTCCGCCTCCAGGACTCACCTGAGAGCAGCGTGCAGTACAGCCACCAAACTCTGAAGCGAGCAGCGCCCCTGTCTGGAGCCCCGATCCACCTGCTGAGAAAGCCCGGAGGCCAGCCCACACCCACTCCAGTAAGGCTGAAAAGTTCTGTGCATGAAGCCCTGTGAACTCATCAATAGCACCATGGCAGCTACTGAAACCAGAGACTTCCCTGTGGTTCACCTACCATTTAGATTAAGAAGCCCACTCTGTCCTAATCCACATTACAAGTGAATGAAGGCCTAATACTTCATTCTGCTGATTTTTGACAGAAATTAAACACTCTGATGCCCAGTCCTCAGTCACTAAGCCAGCAGATTCCCCAAAAATGAACACATCTCTCGACAGCTCCTACTTTTCTTCCTCTTGGACTCTGTCAACACGGATGCTTGGCACACAGTCCAAAGAGACACACAGCCGAAGAGAAATGCTCAGAGCATTTCACTCCAGCACCAACACACAGGACAAGCATCGTTTTTAGTGAGTTGTTGCCTTGATCATGGAAGCTCAGCTCCCTATTACCATGCCTTGAGGACAGAATCCAACTTCTCAGTTGGATCCATAAGGTCTTCCATAATCCAGAGGCCCTGCCCATCCCAAGCCGCCCATCCAACCCTCCCTCCCACCAAACCTTCCCTTACCTCATGAGGTAACTGTCGTAACCCCTTCCTCTGAAGCCCACACTAAACATGATCTTGATGCGCACAACCACCTGAGTCCATACCAGCACCTGGCTGCGGTATACCACCTGAGCAGCCCCTTAGAACAACATCACTATCATGTCATTTTCATAGGTGTAGATATTTCCCTCTTAGCTAAATGAAGGACTATGCAAAGTCTCCTACCTAGAGAGAGCATGAGACTAGCAAAGCAAATTATTGTAAAACGCATCTATGAAGTCTGAGCGTTCCAGCTCTTGTTGTAAATAATTGGATGATACGGCTCTCAGCACTCCCACAGACATCACACAACAGACCTCCTAAATAGATGAAGTCACTGAGGTGAAAGAAAACGTGATCACAGACATCCATTTGCTATAAGGAAATCTGTCAAAGCAGCACGTGTAAAGGAGGATTATCCCCTATTCCACCGCACGAGTCATCAAGCATTTTTTAACGTATATTCAAGAGAATTCTGTGCATCCTCATGTTGCACCTATGGCCACTTACAAATAACTGATTTTTAAGTTATACTTGCACTTTCTCTTTTAAGCTTCACATAATAGTTGCACCCACTATTTGCAAATAAAACAAAGTTAAAGTTGGCACAAAATGTGTGAGAGCAAACCAGACCGGATAGCAGAGAGGTGAGGGCACTTCTGGTCTACCTGGATTCAATCCCGGGCACCACATATAGTCCACCAAGACCAGCTAGGAGTGATCCCTGAACACAGAGCCAGGAATAAGTCCTGAGTACCACCAGGTGTGGCAAATACAAACACAAAGCAAAAAACATCAAGAATCATGTGATAAAACAGGTGGAGGCGCGGAAACAATACATTCCATACTGTGAAAGGCACATTTTAGAATTCCATGACGGGAACACTGGATGTCAGATCAAAGGCTTAATTAATTATTAATACTGTTATTTTATTTTCCCCTTCCTTTGTTTTTTCTGTGATGACTCAGGGAAGGAGGGATGGGGGGTGGTCGGACACTTTTGGTTGTGGAGCTCCACAGAGGTCATCCACTTAGCTATGAGTCACACACGCTTCCACCTCATCCAGGGGTGCTGGAAATGGCACCTCTTGTACATCCGCAACCAGGATTCCCACATTCCACATGTGGAGAGATACAGGAGATGGAATTCAGGCAGGGCTCAGGCCTGCAGGCCCCTATGACGATCTCGTTTAAACCCTAGCTCTGGTCCACTCTTATTAGCTTTGAGCTGGGAATGTGCTCTGACCTCTCTGAATCTTGGTTTCTGCAGTTCCCGGAGAAGGCCCCACACACGGTGGGCACTCACAGCATTTTCTCTGAAAAAGAAAACAGGTATAGTAACCTTGGCTTCCTCCCAGGCCTCTGCATCGCTTAAGGCAGAAGAGAAAGCAGAGATACCTAATTAGGCTCTGCAGGGTGAATGTGTCATTCGAGTAACAGATGAAAAGGGAACCCGGCAGGCACGGGATAATAAGAGAAGCACTCGTGCAAATGGAAGTACGCGGCTCCTCGGGAGATAAACAGACATGCAGCTCTCTGATCCTAGGATGCTCAGGCCACGCCAATAACCTCAGTGACTGCACCCAAACTCTGCTGTTATTGCCTCTAATGGGTTTGCCTCCGAGCGATTGAGCCTGCTGTCTGCTGCCACAATTCAGATGAATTAATATAATCCGATTCCACAATAGTCAGTGTCATATTTTACTAGTCTAAAAAGCCTTCCAAAATGCTGGATAACCTCCTCCTATCTCATCGCTAGCAGAATTTAATTAGGCAACTGACTGTCAAATCTAGGATTAAAAGAAAATAAATTGCTAAAATTAATATTTTCCTTACCTCTTTAAATCAGCACAGAGACCATACCTTTATCTTTTCTGTTTTTAATTTTTTAAATCAGAGCCCACATGTCTAATAATAACACAAAGAAAATCTGCCTGATACCAGCATCGATTTTGGAATTATCTCCACAGCTCCTAGAAAGCTATAATAACATACTAGAAAAGGCTATGGAGGAATAAAAATCCAAACAGCAAGAGGACATAGTTAATATATAATCATGCCTTGTGCATTAACAAATGATCAGTATAAAAGAAATGGAAACTGGTGTTTTAAAACATCTTGTAATATGCAATGCAACAACACACCAAAATAAAAATGAATAGAAAAGAAAAAAAATCAGTGCATCTAATGGCCTGTGATCTCCTCTTTCAAGCAGGAAAGCATCCCTTGCACTATTTCAGCAGCATCTCAGTTCTTGGTGGTTTTGCCAGATTGATCATTTGCCGTCTCAGTGGGCGGTGCAGAAAGCCCACTTTTTGCTGCTTGGGAGCTGGGGAGAAACTTCGCTAGAATCCTTTCCCATGTCTCTGAGTAATCCTTTGTGCTGGGGTTTTCCAGGAGCTGTTTGGGAACAAATGCATTTTGCTCGTGTATGCAGCTAGTAGGCAGGAGAAACATTTTCGAGCTTACATTTATTTGACTACGCAAACATCCCAAGGAGGGTTTCTAAACGAATCCAAAAATTAAAAAATTGGAATGCAGCTACTCACTAGGCTTCACAATATAGCCATTTCACAACTCAGAAGCCAGGCCCAGGCCTCGTGTCAAAGCAGGAGAGGCTGAAAAGGGTAAGCTCAAGGAAACTGGCTCCTGTCCTCCTTCAAGCCAGTCTTTAATTAACACCCTACCTAATCTCCGCTGCCAACAGGACATCAACCGAGCCGAGAGAAAGAGTCATTAAAAACACCTTTTCCTGGGATCTGAAATAGTGTGAGGACTGGGGCACCGGCTTTACATGCAGTTGACCCTGGTTCAATGCTGGGCACCACACGGTCCACTGAGAACTCCAGGTGTGCCTGGAGGTCAGCAGCACCTCCTGGGTGGCTGGGGTAGTCCCTAGTACTACAGCACCCAAACAACATGGCATCCTTGGATCCTTGACCTGGAGACCAGCCTGAATGGCTAGGAGTCACCAAGAGGGGCCCCAAACCCCAATAGAAAAAGACCTTTATCTCCTTTCATCTCCAAAATGTTCCTGTTCAGGACTTTTTTTTTAATTTTTATTATATCACTGTGAGACAGACAATTACAAAGATGTTCATGATTGGGTTCCAGTAATACACTGCTCCAGCACTATCCCTCCACCAGCGCACCTTTCCCAACACCAATGTCCCCAGTTTCCCTGCCCCTGGCCCCGCCTGCCTCTACGGCAGCCATTTTTCTTTCTCTTTCTCTCTTCTTTTGCACATTGTCATTTGCAATACTTATACTAAGGAGTTATTGTGAATATTCCTTTACCTACTTCCAATACTCAGTTCTAGTCTAGCATTTCCAACTATTATTGGCAAACCGACCTCAGGACTCTGGTTTCTTAAAACATCTTGTAATATGCAATGCAACAACACACCTGTGTGTTGCATTGGGGGCCCCAACTCCAATCCTGCTGCCCTGTTCACCCTAATTTCCTGAGTGTCAGCTATGTGCCCACCCTCCTTCCAGCACACCTACCAGGTAGCCATACTTTTCTCCAGATCAGCTGACTTAAATATGAATATCCCAGCCATTTGCAAGTGGCAGTGACTTAGGGTCTTTACTAACCATGGTACTGGAGCATGTAAGATTCCTGTGTAGTACAGGAAGTTCCCCACTCATGCTCCAATTCAGTTCTTAATTCGTTAGTCCCCTTTGTCCCAATGAGCCCTCCTGTGTTACCTCCCTAACCCTATACACTACTTCCATTGCTGACAGGAGCACCTGAAACCTCCCTCCCCAGAGAACTTGCATCTTGGCCTCAGTTCAGGATCCTACAAAGCAAGTCTGCTGCCCAGCTAGGCCCCAGCTCAACCTTGGAAGTACCTGGACAGCCCTAACTAGGCTTCAGGGAGCCCCAACTCCAATCCTGTAAACTCAAAGTGTCTAGGAAGTAACTGGGAAGTTGCATTTGGCACTTGCCATCTTGCCCCCAGATTGGACATTGTGAAGGAAGCCTGCCAGTAACGGGGCTGTGCATGTCTTCACTTCATACCTCACAGCTCTAGTCACCTATCCACACAACAACACATAAATAACACCTCCAGGCTCTAAAAGTCACAATGGGAAAGTAACACAGAACCCCACCACACTTACTGTGAGAAAATGGCTGTCCCAAAGACCCAACCAGTAATAACCAGCTATATACCTTTTCTGATAAGGACTTTATAGAGGAAATGTTGAAGATGTTTGAGGAGCACAAAGAAACAAGGGAAACACACAATCAGCAAAAATTAGAAAACAAGGGGCCAGAGCAACAGGACAGCAGGTAGGGATTTGCTTTTGCACAAGGCTGACCAGGGTTCGATCCGCAGCATCCCACATGGTCTCCCAAGTACCACCAGGAGTAATTCCTTAGTGCAGAGGCAAGAGTAACCCCTGAGCATCGCCAGGTGTGACCCAAAAAGCAAAAGGAAGGAAGGAAGGGAGGGAGGGAGGGAGGGAGGGAGGGAGGGAGGGATAAGAGAGAGAGAGAGAGAGAGAGAGAGAGAAAGAAAGAAAGAAAGAAAGAAAGAAAGAAAGAAAGAAAGAAAGAAAGAAAGAAAGAAAGAAAAAGAGAAAGAAAGAAAGAAAGAAAGAAAGAAAGAAAGAAAGAAAGAAAGAAAGGAAGGAAGGAAGAAAGAAAGGAAGGAAGAAAGAAAGAACTAAAGACTAAAGACTTTGGTTGTAAAATGAAAAACTCACTAGAAGGCCTCAACCACAAAGTAACAGCAGCTGAGGACAGAATCAGTGAGCTCCAAGATGAGATGCAGAAAAAATCTCTGGTAACAGCAGAAGATGGAAAAAATAAATGAATAGTAGACAAGAGAACTGTGAGATTAACTCAGGAGAACTGTGGAGGAACAACATAAGAATTATCAGGGTACCAGAGGGCCAAGAAGATAACCCCAATGAAGAAGCAACAGTAAAAATCTTATCCCTTGCCCCTCAATAACTCTCATCCTCTCTTCCCCAGTCTCCCACTTACCCCGTACCTTGGACATGCTACTCCTCATCACTCATCCCCATCCACATCCTACTGCCCCACCCCTTGATACCTTTCCTTCTATATAAAGGACTTTTATGCTCCATGGAAGCCAGAAAGCATCTTCCTTTCTGCCTGACATCTGAGGATACCCACAACAAAAAGGAAAGACAGATTACCAAAGAGTGAACTTTTCCCTGCTCTCACTGTCAGTGCCTTTTGGGGAGAATATTCTGATGATACAACTTCCAATGAAGCATGTATCCTGCAAGGCTAAAAAACATACACCCTGCTGGGGAAAATTGGAGGAGGAGAGGTAAAATGCAGGCGATAATACCATCAGTCAGAGGGTAGAACCTGAGACCCTGCATATCTCACAATGTCCAAGTGCTTTCGAACAAAATGCTCCCGGGCATCTGTTCTAGAAAGAGGGTCACCTACAAGCAAGTTCAAAGTGGTCTGCAAAGCAATTCCTTTATGTTGGAACAAACAATGGCTTGATTTCACAAGGAGAATATGTGGTGCACCATCAACACACAGCATCACCAGGATAGCATGGTTAAAAGTCCAGGCACGATTCCCTGACAATGGGTTCTCTTGGAAATGCATGAAAGTGGAGCCTAGAAATTTATTCTGGGCTCTGCAGCAGAGAGCTAGCTAGAACAGTGGGTAGGGCACTTGCCTTGCACACAACCAACCCCAATTGGATCCCTACACTCCATATGGTCTCCCAAGCACCGTCTGGAGTAATCCCTGAGCACAGAGGCAGGAATAAGCCCGAGTAGAACCAGAAGTGGCTCCCCAAATACCAAAACACACAGTCTCTCTCTCTCTCTCTTCTCTCTCTCTCTCTCTCTCTCTCTCTCTCTCTCTCCACACACACACACACACACAGAGTCATACACCCACCTCTGGTGAGGCTATGGGGCCCAGGGGACATGGTATAACTGAGCACAGAGGACATCCATCCCTTCTTCCCAGCACAGGCCCCAGAGCCCTGGGTAGCTCTAAAAGAAGAGGGCAATGTGGGGCCTTGGGGACATACTGACAGCCAGGGGACAGTGCAGCAGGGAGAGAGTGACGTAAGGACTGGAGGAACAGAAGCCACAAGTACTGGGGCACAGTGACATCCTGCCATGGGGATCCTGAGGACACTGGCTCCGGTCCTGGTGCATACGTGGGGCCGCTGGGACTCCAAACTGGGCATTAGTATTAGCCATGGCCTCGTCTGCTCCTGCAGCTGGCCAGGCCTTGAAGCTTCCATTCTCGAGAATCACAGCGTTTTCTCACAGGGCTTCCCGCCACGTGAAGCCTCCTGCTTACCCTCGATTTCCTCACCCGCCCTTGCCCTCCTTCACCCAAGGTTCAGAACATGATGGGGGAATCCTCTCCGGAGACTGCGCTGAACTTCCTCGCCCTTTGTGACCTCTGACGCTGTTCTGCTTTGACCCAGTCCTCCTGGGGACACTTGTTGTTCCATCTCAGCCCTGGGTTTACTGTTTCCTGACAACACCCCCTCCCCAACTAAGCCACCATCTCATCCCTGGGGGCGCTGCTTACCTGGTAACATTCCAAAGGGCCCAGCGCCCAGGCTGGGCTGTTGTTTCCTCTGACCTGAATCTTTAATCCCAACTGTCTGCCGACTCTAGGGGATACACAGTATATCTTGGTTTCAGCCAACTTCAGCTTTTCTTGGCGCTGTTCTGGGAAACTCTTCGCTGTGTTCACTTGGAACAGGGGGACACTGAAGTTCAACCCACCTTGAGAACAGTGTCCAATGGACTTGGTGCTGCTAAGATGTCATTGTTCTTTTCCTGTCTAGAGATGGCAGCCCAGGGGTTCCAAGCACTGTCATGACATGAATATCCCACCCTGGGCAAGAAAGGTGGTCTCTTCACTCCAGCCTTGAAGTGAGGCTACAGAAATCAGGCTAGACGCCAAACTCCTCCATTTGCTCGTGTCTGAAAGGATGGAGCAGACCCACCTGGTAAAAGCCCTGTAAGTGGGTTCAGAGAGAGCTAAAACTGGGGCCAGAGGAGCAGTAACATGTATTGGGCATTTGCCATACAGTTGGCAAATCCATATTCAATCCCTGACATCCCATAAGATCCCCAAAGCACTGCCAGGAGTGATCTCTGAGCACAGAGCCAGCATTAAGCCTTGACCATAACCAAGTGAAGTCCAAACACCAAAAAAAAATTTTTTTAATGGAAATTTAAAAGAAATTACAGGAGAGAGAAAGATGCAAAGAGTCTGAGATTCAAACTCTTGGATTAAAGATTCAGGTCAGCGTGAGACTGATGCAAAGACATTTGGGGTGTTTGAACCATCTGGCAGAGACCGGCCCTAAAGACCGGGATCTCGTGTATTAATGCTAATCTCGGGCAGAAGAGAACCACTTCCCTGCACTGAACAAAGCAAAGGAGGCCCAGAGTGTGTGTAAGGCAATTCTGAAACAACTCTGGCTACTTGTCTAGCCAATCTCCACGTGTAGCACATAATTAAACAGCAAACTAGTCGGATAATTTAAGAGCAAATGTTTCCCACAAATATATAGTTTTTACTCAAGTTTAAGAGATGACACATTTTAAAAACATGAACTGTTTATGTAAAATAAGGGGATGTTATGAATAATTTTTGTGCAATAAATAAGGCAACATAAATAAAATGGCTAGAACCCATGAAAGATTACCCCTGTCCAGGAGGAAAATCTAAGTTGCTCTACAGAGAACTTTATGAGATTTAGGTACCTCAAACTAAGGAAGACTTTTTCATAAATATGTGAGACCTGATCATTCATGTGCTGAAATGAATTTACACTAAAACTGCTCACAAACTCTGTGTTGAAACAGGCATTCTTTGCAAACAGGTCACTGCCATAGATCTCAACTAAGGATGCAAAGGAAGGTTAGCTTGTTTGGATGCAAAAACGACATGGTAGAAATCTTTGCGTGTCAGAACCGAGAGCCCCAGTGGCCCAGCACCCCCAACCTTCAGAAACAAACACAGACCAGAAGAGGAAGGCGAGGAACCCAAGGCCACATAGCTAATTAGTTAAAAAGAAATCCTGCCATCAAGCTGAGCTCACAGGATGTGCCAGAAGAAACAGCAGGACTCGGGCGAGGGCACCTAAGCAGAGAGGACTCCGGAGTTCAGGCTGCCTGACTGTTTAGCTAATCAGCATCCCAACTGGGCAAAGTATAGTCACACAGTGTTCCTTCAACGGGCAATAAACAAGCAAGTTTTCCTCCCATATCCTCAGGGACCAGATAATCGGAAAAAAAATCATGTACCCGAAGTGTATTAAGATTCCAAACAAAGAAGAGTGGTCTTGGGGGAAGTAGAAGGCGTCAACTTCCCTTCCTTCAGGGAATTCAGACTGGATCTGGTTTTCCTCTAACTGAAAAAGCAGGGCTGCTGTGGTACCAAGCCCTTGCCTGGAGGAGGGATCCTGCTGGCACAAATGCCCCATCCTGGATGCCAGAGACAAGAGGGGCTACTACTCTGCTGGCCGTGCCTGATGGTCCTCAATGCCCGTGCATGACCACAGCAGTCCACCCTGCCAGAGAGGCTGTGACAACAAAAGCATGGTCACCTGCATGCAGCAGGAGCTAAGCACACAGGGCTATGGCCAAGTCAGACTGACCACAGTGGCACCAAGGCAAACCTTTCCTCTGTTTAAAAGCCCAACGTTCATGTGTCCCTCCAACAGCCCCACCACTGCATCTAGCCCTCTTGAGAACATCGTGCTGAAATGCTTGTTAACCAAGACTTCTGTCCTCAGAGCCTCAAGAGGGGGAGTTCCATAGGCTGGGGCTTCTCTTGGTGCTGAAGCTGAGCTGGCGGCGCCCGAGGAAGGGCACTGCTCCCCCTGACTGCTGGTTTTGGGGGGAGTGGCAGAGGAGAACCCCCTCAAGCGTCACTGCATCATCCCTCAGGATGGAGTCAAGCCTGTGACCACCTCTGAGAGGGTGCCCATGCGGGCTACTGCGAGGTACTGGCATCTGAGGGGTGCTCCTTGGACTTCTGGTGGCATTTCTGTTCTGCAAGACTGTGTCCACCTCCCAAAGCCTGGCTGGGCCCAGGTCCCACCTCATTAGTGCCCAGGGATGCCATGTCTGCTTCCATTATACCGAGGAGGGATCAAGTCCCGGGGTTGGTGTCCCAACCCCCACTCCACTCAATGTGGAGTTCTCAGATTTTCTGGTTTGGGGTTTTTGGTCCAAACCTGGTGGCGCTCAGGGGTTACTCCTGGCTCTGCGCTCAGGAATCACTCCTGGAGGTGCTCAGAGGACCATACAGGATGCTGAGAATCAAACCTAGGTCGACCACGTACAAGGCAAGTGCCTTACCAGCTGATACCCTAACTCTCCCTCCAACCAAGCCCCCTCATTGTGGGTATTCTGCTAGCTTCCTGCCTCTCTCCTACAGGGACGCAGGACAAGAGTGTCCTTGGACCGGAGGATTAGAATCCTAGGTCCAAAAACAACCTTCTTCATTTGTTTAAAAGAAAAAAAAAATGCTCTCACCTGCTGTTGATCCCCAAAAGTTATATAACAGATAGGGCAGACATGTGCCCAGTAAATGGATCCTAATTGGCAAGATTCCGAACACACAGACTTAATGCCAGGCACAAGGCAGGTGGTGCATGAAAGAACTCAGAAAGCCTTTTAGTCTGGCGGAGGGAAACAGCAGTCAGGGAGAGCCTGCAGTCACCAGAATGTACTGGGTGATCAAAGCATGGCTGTGCACAGGTCTGCTGTTGTCTCCTGCCCCTAGCAATCTAGAGCTATTCAGCCATCACAGTTCATGGGCCCGATGCAACCCTCGCTCCCATGAATACGGGCTACTAAAGGGAACTACTCACTTCTCCCAAGAACTACCCTCTGACTGGAGTCTCTGCACCACATCAGCCCCCAGCTCTGTCCACCAGCTGGCTAAGGGCAGCCAGGATGCCGAGCTGCCAGCCCGGAGCAGGGAGGCTCCTTCCTGAGGCATAAGCACCCCGCCACCCTGTGGGGTCAATGAGTGCTCCAACCCACCACCTACTCCTTCCCTGCACCCCTCCCTGGGTTCAGGATGAAGCTCGTCTCCAGCTGAAACCACATCCTTGCTTGGATGCATCCAATTCGTTCTGTTCTCCTTATTCCCTTCCAAGGACAGCACTCTCCCCACCCCCCCAAAACTCCTATGCACAAGAATGGCTACTCTGACAGAGAATAGTGGTCACTCAGGATGAGGACTGGGTGCTGAAAGGTGGCAAACTGGTATGTATGCATGGTACCCTCTTAGTGATAGTACTGTAAACCACAGTGCCTAAGAAGAAAAAAGAAAAACAGTCCTGCCAGAGAGGCAGGCTCGGGCAGAAGGGAACTGGGGACCCTGTTGGAGGGAAGTGGACACTGGTGAAGGGACTGATGTCTGAATATTGTATCCTGAACCTCAATCATGAATAACCATAACTTCATAATTCACGGTGTTTTAAAGAAGTGTTTTTTAAATGACTACTCAGTTCTGCATCTAGGGAGCCTGGGATCAAATCATTGTCCCCCAAATTAGGGAAGTTGTTCCAAGTCTTTAAATAAGAATGAGTACTAGCCATACGGTGACTTTTTACCAACAGGCGTCTCAACCACAGAGCTAGGATGTGGCAGAGAACAATGAGGTGCTGAGGATGGAACTTGGGGTCTTTTACTTCTGGGCATGTGCTGTGTGCCACCTGAGCTATCTCCTGACCTTTGAGTTCTTTGTTTTGTTTCAGGGCTACACCCAGCGATGCTCAGGGGTGACTCCTGGCTCTGCACTCCAGGAATGACTCCTGGTAGTGCTTGGGAACCATTTGGGATGCTGAGGGTCGAACTGGGCCAGATGCATCAAAGAAAAGCACCTACCTGCTATACTATCGCTCCAGCCCCTTGAGTTGTTTTATCTTGATAGGTTATATAGAGACAATTCCATCTCTCATGAGTCATTCAGAACAAAAGTCCACTCAGTGATGCTTGGAGTGTGTTCAAAGTACTTCCCTCACGCCACTCATTCTACCTTTGATTAGGCCAACGAGTGATCTGACATTGTCTCCAAAAAGGCTTTTCCCGAACTCTCAAACCTTCTCACTCACCATCTCTGCTTCTTCCTTTCCTTTGGTACTAACCAAAATTCAGTATTTATCTAATGCTTTGCCCTCGGTCTCCCCAGTTCTGCAGGTCTGCATGACCTGATACCATCACCTTGACCTTATATGTGGTTTTTTCCCCATATATTCGATGGGAAAGTTTAAATGACCATGACTATCATGTTCGGCACACAGGGAGACACTCAATTAACATCTGTAAGTGAATCAAAAGAACTCAGGTGATCAGTGATTTCCCAGAATCTGACTGTGTGCTGACTGCTTTTAACACTGAAAATGGGTATTCTCATGGGTTTGGGGGTGGGGGACCACTCTAAGAGCCTTTAAGAAAAAGTTCCATAAGAAGCTATCAAAAGCTGTGACTACTGCCGGTTGAATTTTCAGTGGCTGCTAGTTCATGGTAGGTTTAAACAACATAATGCCAACCCCCAGATGGAGACGGCTAGCTATCCAGAAACTCTTGAGTTTTTTGACAGTCATTCAAAGGCAGCATGGAAAATTTAAAAAAAAGAAACAAACAATAGAAAGCCCTCTCCTTCCCTTTGAGATGAACAGATATTTAAAACCTTACTCTATCCTCATAACAGAATAAAAATCCATCACGTATAGTCTTGGATTTCTTGTTTGTTTGTTTGTTTGTTTGTTTGTTTGTTTGTGGGCAAGGGGCAGTGTCACCTAAGTGGTGTTCAAAGGATCCAGGAACCCCCTCCAAGAGATTCTTGGTCAACGCAAAGGTCCAAAGATGTGACACTTCTTGGCCCCCACCACTGTCAGGGATTACCCAGGTCCTTACAGCAGTGCTCAGCTTACACCTGCTGATAACTGGGGGCTTCTGGAGCTGCACCCAAAGGTGCTTGAGGGAACCATCAAACCTACTGGGCTTGATCCCTGTACTTCAATCCCATGCCAAGCACTATGCATACACCCTTTCTATGTGTCATGGGTCATTTTTCACAGCGATCAAGGGTCCATTCAGTGTCAGGCATTGAACCCTGGTTGGCCTCATGCGAGGCAAGTGCCTTACCACTCCACTGTACTATGTTTCAGCACATCCCACCCAGTCTGGTTTTTTCGTAGTTGACATCCACACACAAGCCTAGTAGAGGGATGGAGAGAGTTGGCATCACATGGCCCCCAAGTACTGCCAGGAGCACCTCCTAAACACTAAGCCAGCTCCTGAGTACCACCAACTGTGGCCCAAGAAGATTTTTTAAAAGATTAATAGAAGCCTTCACATGCATTAATGCCAGCTGGACATGCTGGGACGAGAGAGACACTGATCTGGGTGGGGAGAGAGCTCAGGGACAGAGTACAGGACTGCAGCAAGTATGACCCTGCATTCCGTCCCCCAACACCCCTAAACACTGAACTATAAGATGGTACCAATGAGTTGAGTATTGCCAGGTAAGTGCCTGGTATTTTATTTCAATTTACTGTTTTATGATAGGGGTAGAGGGCACACACAACAGTGCTCAGGGCTTACTCCTGGCTCTGCACTCAGGGGTCATTTCTGGTGGTGCCTGGGGGGTCATATGTGGTACCAAGGATCAAACCCAGGTCTGCAGCTTGCCAGATAAACACCTTTATTTCCTGCACTCTCAGGTCCCGTCGTTTTTAAAAAATTGAGAAAAGAAAAAAAATACCAGACTATCTCCCTTACCCACTCCTCTCTCTACCCTATTACCCATTACTTTCCCTTCTGCGGAAACAGCTTAACAGAGACACCTGCTTTGTACAATGATTAAGAAAGCACAAATAACAAAAACAAAAGGGAAGCAGGCAGCTACTTCTGTCTTTGCTTTTGTGTGTAGACAAAGCAACTGGGGAAAGCAGATAACTAATGTTCCTGACACCATGGGAACCACGGGCTCTGTCAGTAGGTTCTTGGCCATGATGGGGTTTTTGTTTCTGTGTTTTTTTAATTCTTTGTTTCTTTTCCATAAGAGTTGTGGATTCCTGCTGACACAGGCTATCTTTTTGGAAAGTACCATCTTTAAAACAAGTCCAGTCATCTCCAGCTAAGCCATTGTTTAAGAGATAATGATGAGGTCCTTGGACTTCTCAAGGAAAATACTGCATTATGGAGAAAGCACCATGTTCTAGGACTCAGCATAAAGCACAGTTAGCACCTTCAGTGCTTAGTATACTTAGGACCTTCAGTGCTTCCATTGTTAGGTTACAGTGGATGTCTGCAACTCTTAAGCACCAGCTGACCCCAGATTCCAAACTCTAGTGCCTCGGTTTCTTTAGTCTTATTAAATTAATAGGCCCAGGAGTTTGTTTCTTAACCTACACACAAGGTGGGCCTCTGATGTCCTTTTATTTTATTGCAGATGAACCAGTTCGCCCTGCCAGGCCTGTTTTCAGCATCACTGAAGAGCTGGAGTCCTCTGACATAATCTTTTATCATCCAGACTCAAAAGACAAACATGTTATTACTAACACGTGACAGTCACTTAAGGGAAGAGCTTGATGTGGGGGCTAGTAATGACTAGGACTAGAGGTGCCTGCAAAAAGCTTTTGAAAGATTATTCCAGAGTAAACACAATGAACCACGCTGTTTTCAGGGCTTCTGGAACTCTGCTCTAAGAGAATGGGATTTTACCCATGAGTCCAACACTTTTGTGGACCCTTTTAGCTCTATACGCTCCTGTCCACCCTTTGGAATTTAATTCTAGAACTCATCTGTGTATTGTGAGACACCTAGAAAGGAAATTAGAGCACGTGAGATCCATGAATATATATATATACATTTTCTTTATATATTTTCATTTCAAAGTATAGAGTGGCCAGCTATAAGGCAATATAAATATACATTATTTATCACATATATGGTATATAAATATATTCATATAAACCAGATTTTCTATATAACAGATGGAAAATATAATTTAAAGAGTAATTACTTTATAATGTCAACATATGGGAGATTCCTAAGAATAACTTTAGCCAGAAATGTTATGTGATCAACATTAAGAAAAACTACAAAATGAGGAAATAGAAGATCCATTTAAATAGGCAGGACATTCCATAATGTGAAGTTCAAAAGAATTAAACCTATCAATTCTTCCCCTGTCAGAGACGTCTATTAAAGCAGGGTTCAGGGGAGACTCTGGACTTAGTGCTCTGAGGTCACTCCTAGTCTAGTGCTCAGAGGGTTAAAGAGATCTACAGGATCTGAGCAAGATCTCCTACAAGCAAGGGATGTAGATCCAACCCTTCGAGTCATCACTTAGCCCAGTTCTCCCCCTATAATAATTTATCAGTTTGATGCCATTTAGACACTAGGGGTTTGGAAAAGGAAGACAAGAGGGAAAAGTCATGAGTAATCAAGATAGTAAAAAATCTATTACTGAGCTATAATTACAATGGCTTGGTATTTATGTCAGAATAGCTGAATTTAAGGAGAAAGAAAACAGTAGCTCTAAAAAACGAGACTATTCACTTGAAAATTTAATGTGTAACAAAAGGTCATTACAGGGGCTATAGAAGTAACTCAGGGCTATAGAAGTAACTCAGTTACTATAGAAGTAACTCAGAACATGTGTTGCATACAGGGGCGCCAGGTCCAATCCCTGGAACCGCATGGTACCCCTAGTTGGGAGCAACCACAAGCACTGCACCATGAGTATCTCCTGAGCACTGTTGGCCCAAAACAAAACAAATGAAAAGATCATTACAAACTAAACAGGAAGGTCAGAATAACTTTATTCAACATTGTAACAATGAGTTAATCATTGGTAAACAAAAATGAATTTGCATTTTTGTAAGTATCTATAAGAGAGATTAATAGGTCACAGAAAAACATGAAAATAAACTGTACTTTGATACTGATCCAACCTCAGGAGTTGCAAAGTCTTAAACTTGGAAGTGCAAAGTGTTAAAGGAGACACCGGACAAGGACCGGGGTCCCGGGCATGGGGGAGGGGTGGCACTGAAGACTGACCCAAGGGCATCCACAGGGGCAGGTCACAGCGTGGACACAGAGGCAGGTGTCTCCAAGCACTGTGTTCAAGAGCTCAGTTTCCTTCTATGACTGCAGCGAGCCCAGCAGCTGGGCTCCATCCGACTCCTCCAGCTCTACGTGGAAGCTTCCAAGGTTACCAAGCAGCAAGAGGGCACAACGGCAGTGCTCTCAGGAACCAGTGATGGCAAGGGACACGTGCCATTCCCAGGGACCCCCCTACAAAGTCCCAAGTGTCTCCTGAGGTAAAGGTCTGCACTTGTCCAGAAGGTCATCACAGGAAACGCTGAAAAGGGTGAAGTAGGTACCCCAGGAGCTGGTTACTTCCATGGGCTGCCAGGACCCTCAAGGGAATGGGGAGAACGTGCCACCACAGGGGCAAGGACAGTGACAGCCCCCCACCCCGTCAGCTGTGACGGCTGCACCCTGGGTACAGTGATCCCCTAACACTTCTGGCTTTTCCCAAGAAGAGGCCAGCTGAGCCCTGCAGCCAGGGTGACCTAGGGGATCCCAGCAGGAATGGGGAGAGCTGGCGATGGGCTGGGTCTGGGAACAGCTGCCCCACACGGGAGGGGGGTGAGATTTGAAAAGGGGGCACCAGCTCTCTCAGTCAGAGATCTGTGAATTCTGCTCAGAGCTCACCTGAACCACGTGCTTCTGACTCGCATTTCCGGAGACAGACTCAGAAAACACAGCGGGAGAGATCTGCCCTTCCAACTAACCCAGCCCCTGTTGCGGGGTCCCCAGACTCGTGTGAGTGCCGAAACATTCATTAGAAAAACGCTGTCCTCGTTTGGGAGGACACTGAGATGAATAGTCCCAGGATTTGCCCTTCCCACACCACGCAGAGTCTGGGGTGGGTGAACGTATCCTGGCTGACTGCATCCATCACGCACTGCCACAAGACTCGGGTGCCCTGGCCCCCTGGGAAACACACACTTCCCTGGTCATCACGAAGCAGAGATGCCTCGGAAAGGGCCAGGAGTCAAAGAGAAATTGTCAGGACAGGAAGTCACGACAAAGCCACTTCTGGCAGTGTTCTTGGATCAAGGCAACCGGCTGGTGCGGAGGTTAATAATCATTCCAAGCAGAAAGGCCAGGCCACATTTCTGAATGTCTGAATGCCCCAAACTTTACAACTTCAGGGCTCTGTGCTCTGTTTGTGACTCTTCTCTATTTGTCTGTCTGGATGGTTTCATGTTCTCCGCCCTCCCTTCCCCGAAGTGCCAAAGTTTCCAGGCGCCCTGTTAAACAACTACCTAGAGATCAGTTAACCTGCCCCAGACCTGCTCACTCCTCAGAACCTTTGAGCTTCTCTATCCACAAAGAAAAAGAGGGGGTGGGCGGGAGAGAAAAAAACAAAAACAGTGGAAAGTTGAATTACTGGAGCTCTTAAGAATTGGAAGACAGGGACCGAGTGATAGTCCAGAGGGTAGGGCGTCTGCCTTGCAGGCAGCCGGCCCATGCCCATGATGCCGACCCAGGTTCGATCCCCCGGCATCCCATATGGTCCCCGACCACCGCCAGGAGTAATTCCTGATTTCAGAGCCAGGAGAAACCCCTCGGGTGTGACCCAAAAGCAAAAAGCAAAAAAAAAAAAAAAAAAAGAAGTGGAGACCGTGGGCCAGAGAGGACGGGGTAAGAGACTTGACTTCCACGGAGGGTGACCCTGGTTACACACTTGGCACCACATTAGGTCCCCAGGCACTCCCAGGAATAACCCTTAAACACAGAGCCAGGAGTCAGCCCTGAGAGCCACGATGGTGTGGCCCCCAAAAAACACAACAAAAAAAACAAGCTGAAGCCAGATAACTAAGGAAACATAGCCCAGTATGATCGTCTATCTCAGAACAAGCTACAATTTTCTCCTTTCATTTTCCCTTTCTTCAAATACGCAGAGCGCAAAACGAAAAAAAAAAAGAAAAGACAAAAAAAGAAAAAAGAAAAGAAAGCATGTGCTTAATTATACACAATGTTGCTAGAACCCGTCTTTAGCAGGTCAGAAGCAGCAGGGCGAAGACAGGCTAACGAGTGGCTGGCATCATCGAAATGACACTAATAGAATGTCCTGGAGAGGGAAAAATATAAACACCACAAGACACCACAGCTACTGGGAAACGGGTCGAGGAAGTTCTCTTTTAGCTAGAAAAAGGGATTGCTGCAAAGCAAAGAGCAGCTCCTCCCTGCCTCTCTCCTCCGGTGGAGCTATGAGCACAGCCCGGGATTCCTGATCCTCTCCCTTCCCAGCCCCACACCCAAAGCAGCCTCCAGCGCCCAGTGGAATCTGCCTCCTACATGTCTCTCAGTGGGGCTGACATCCCTGTCCTCACACTCAGGCTCCCTGCCTCAGCCCTGGGGGTCTCCCTCCCTCCCATCTTTGGCCACCTTCTAAGGAAGCCAAAACTATGAGGGTCTCTGGCCCCGACTCATTAAACATTCCCATTTCTCAAATCCAAGGCAGCCGAGGCAGATTCAAGAGACTCACTTTTTTTTTTTTTTATCACCCAGTGATGCTCAGGAGCAACTCCTGGCCCTGCACTCGGGAATCACTCCTGGGGGCTTGAGGACCCTATGGGATGCCGGGGACGGAACCCACGTTTGCCGGATGCAAAATCAAGGTACAACCTGCTGTACCTGCATTAGTCCTGGATCACAAATTCTTTATAATTATCTTTTATTTTCATTCCCAAGTTACCTTTTATTTGTTGGTTTGTTTGAATCAACAGAAAATCAAACAAAACATGGTCTGTCTCATTGGAATGTTAGGCACTTCCATTCCACCATATGAATTCTTGCATGTATAATGTAGCTGGCAATAAAAATATTACTCTAATTACACAGCTGATGAGAAATTAGCACTGCGGACTCCATAGGAAAAGCAGGGTCCGACGAGGGCATCCAGCCATCAGGACCCGACTGGCAATGTCAAATTTATAAGACTTGAACTACGTTTTTAAACTTGGTTTTAGGAAAAGTAACTTTACCCATGCCATTACATTCATCAAATTAATCTGAGATTTACTCAAAGCATAGCTGAGTTGATTTTCACTTGCACATTTGTCTGGGGTTTTATGGTCACAGGAGAACTCTAACTAGAGTACAGACTTATCTACTGCTATTATATTTGAATCACTGTATACTGTATCACTGTCTCCTGTTCATCATCGATTTGCTCGAGCGGGCACTAGTAACATCTCCATATGTCCTGTCTCATGCTAGTAGAGCCCAGGGCACCTGCTTGCTCAGGAACATAAAGAGCCTCAAAGTATTCCATCAGGTCATGGGAATGAGGTCTATAATTGTTACGGGAGTTGGCAAAAATCCGACACGGGTAGCTTGCCAGGCTCTGCCGTGAATAGCATTACAATAAAAATAATTTAAGCCATCACCAGGAACCTACAAAACTTCTCGTTCCTTTAAAGGAAAATCATATCCTCCTCCCACTGAGAGACTCTGCCTTGCGGAATGCTGGTTTAACTCTGTAACAAGCCATTTGTGGGGTGAGGTAGTAAAGTTCCCCAATCTACCCATCCACACAGGCCCGTTCACTTCCCATCCCTCACAGTAAGTTCTGGCCCATGGAGCAAGCAGCACAGCCACCGCAGAGCCAGACGCACACATCAGGAGCTAAAGGGCAACACTCCACCACCTCCTCCTATGCTGGTGACCACTTAAAACACTGTCCAAATGCAGGGAACGGGAGAGAGTCTGTCCCTCAGCCCTGCACCCACCTGTGAGGGAAACAGTGTGAGCAAAAGTAAATTTCCATTGGGGTGGGGTTTACTTAAAGCAGTGGACTCCATACTGCAGCTGGACTTTAACCTATCCCGTATCTTCCCAAACTGAGTTCCCACCACCACTCCGTGGTCCGAACATTCTTAACTCAGTGTCTGAATAATCCAGCTACCTCAAGACACCCCTTGGCACAAACCAGTGGTTTTCTACCATTTTTACAAACGTTTGGAGCTGTAGGCCCTGATTGTACAGCAGTTAGTACACAAGACTAGCCTCACACCCTACCTGGTTCTACCCCCAGCACCACATGGTCCCCAGCATCACAGGTTACCCGCAGCCCCCCACCCCCAAGCACTGCCAGTGTGGTCCAGGGCGTTCCTGACACCAGAGCAGCACCGCCGCCCCTAACCTCAGATCGCCATCCCCTACTCTCTTGTTCTCCCACCACCCTCCAGATGTAATGCCACAGAATGAAGTGCCTGCGAATAGTCATCATACAGTTTCTGGGGCTTGGCCCCTCCATACCCGCCAACCACAGTGTCGGGGTCAAGGGCTTGTTCCTTGCTGTACCCCCAAGGCTGGCCTGCAGAAATAAGTGGCATCTGGCCAGGTGGCTGGATGAGTTTCCTGCAGGGGTTCGTCCTAGCGCCTCTGAAGGAGGCTGAAGCCGCACCATGATTGGCCCTTGGGGAGCCCGCCTGACTTAACAATCTAAGTCTCTGCCAGCTCCAGGTCAGTCCTAGGCCTCTACAGAATCTCCTGGGGACAGTGTTCTTCAGCCCTTCACGAATTATGAGTTTATACTCCAAGTGTGGGCCCCATACTGTAATGCCCACAGAACTTTCAGAAACCCCGGACCACCTAAACTTTCAGCATTTGCATTCCCAACAAGATACCCCAAAGGATTCACAATTTCAAGAATAAAGGGCATAGCACCCATCCATGGCACTTAGGAACAGATTCTCTTTAAGCCTTAAGTAACTTGAATGAACAGCATTGATAAAACACCTGCTGACTGCTTTCTGCAGAGGTGTTCATCCTCCTATACCTGCACACCGCACAATCTACAGAACAATGGCATTAAAAAAATAATAATGAAACCAGTGGTTTTCAACATTTTTGCAAAAATTGGAGCTGGAGGCCCTGATGATCACAGAGCAGTTAGGCTGCAAGACTAGGCTCATATGGGGACCCGGGTTCTAATTTCACATGGTCCTCCTGAGCATCACTGGACACTGCCCAAGAGGCCCCAAGCACTTGCCGGTATGGTCCAGGAAATTCTCGGCACCAGATGGTCTGGAGCAAAGGGCCATATTCTCAGGCCTCTGCACTGAACTGCCAGCCCAGTTGGCCAGAATCGCTGGGTTGGTGTCTACAGAGAACCCTGGAGGACCACCTGGGAGGCCCAAATAAACAAGCAGGAGCTACTTGACTGTGGCAGACGGTACTTTGGGGTGCCTCATAGCAGTAAGGATTGAGCTTGGGGCTCTCACATGCTGTCACTTCTTACTTTGGGAGTCCTTTCTCCACCTGTTTTCTGGGTCTTTTTCACAAAAGATATATGCTCTGATCGAGGTTGAAAATTGGTCTGTTCTGTAATACCAATCCTCAGATGAATCTGAATCTACTTGACCACACTAGCAACTTTAAGTCTGATCAGCTAAAAATTTGTTCATCAGAGCTGGATTATCATTTGAGACTGGAAGTCAAACTGATGTACGCCGCTGGAGCGCCTCTCGTCCCTCTGCTCCACACAACACCCTGCTGCTCGCAGCCTTCCTTCTGCTATCACTCACTCAGCCTTCCAACCCACTGCCAGCGC
>JAJIBD010003093.1:0-87699 GCA_021461705.1 Cryptotis parvus | reverse complement strand
AGGCTACAGGGCTACAGGGCAACAGGGCAACAGGGCAACAGGACCAAAACAACAGAGAAACAAAAAAATAGATTAGGGGGCACAGAGTAACAGAGAAAGAGGCAACAGGCCAAAACAGTGAAATAGGGAAATAAAATTAGGCACTTAGATAAATGGAGAAACAAAGAGAAAAGAGACCTAGAAGAGAAAGGCCCTGGAACAGAAAGGACCTAAGAAAAAAAGTCCCGCGGAGAGCGGGTGCTGGAACACTATGTGACCAAAACCTCCAAAACATGAACAACGCTGTAATTGTATATCTCACGGTGGTATAATAAAATGTTAAAAAAAAAAAGAAGAAGTCCTGAAAAGAGAGGTCCTGGGAGAGGACCTCAAAGGTGATGCCCTGAACAAAGATGTCTGGAAGAGAGAGGCCTTGAGGAAAGGAGCCTGCACAGCTTCCCGGAAGGGAGCAGCCTCCTGGAGAACCTGCTAGGAGAGGAGCAGAGGTCCCTGGAGAGAGGTTCTGGTAGCAAGCAGAGAAGTGGAGTAAAAAGTAGTAGAAAACGGAATAAAAAAGTAACTTGAGGAAACACTGGTCTTGTTCTTTCATCCAGCGATGGGTCAGAAGGAAGGGTTGTAGGCCCCAGACACAGGCCAGAGCCCTAATGGATTATGAGTAATGTCGGGGACCTACGGGTAGGAGCCGGCATCTGCTGCCATAGCAGATGCCCCTACTGCCGAGTACTGTTAGGGCCTTGGAGTTCTCAGGGGGTCCCTTGAGTCTGGGACCTCGGGACTCCTCTGATGGGGAAGCCACAAATTCCCTACTCTCCTTTTATTAATAAGCCCTGACACTCCACCAGTGTATTGTCCCCAGCTCCCCACACCCAGTCTCCCAGCCTGCCTCTGCAGCAGTCATTTTTTCTTCCACCATTTTCTTAGAGTTCCCTTCCCTAAGTGACCCCCCCACCCCAGCCTCAGGGCCAAGCTTCCTCCTGAAGCCCAGTTCTCTTGCTCATTTCCCTTGCCATTAATATTTTGTCCTATGAAGTCCCTGTGGCACCATGTTTCAGACCCATTTTCCTGGGCTGGGCCCAGAACTGCAGGGGCCTAAGAGGTGACATGAGCAGTGGAGCATGTGTGTGGGAGAACCTGGTTGGCCCAGCACCACTGACCACTGTGTTTGGGTGAAGCTCAACAGAAAACCTAGAAGGAAGAAGAAAGAAGGAAAGAAGGGAAAAAAGAAGGAAAGAAAGGAAGGAAGGAAAGAAGGAAGGAAGGAAGGAAGGAAGGAAGGAAGGAAGGAAGGAAGGAAGGAAGGAAGGAAGGAAGGAAGGAAGGAAGGAAGGAAGGAAGGAAGGGAGGAAGGAAGGAAGGAAGGGAAGGAAGGAAGGAAGGAAGGAGGAAGGGAGGGAGGGAGGAAGGAAGGAAGGAAGGAGGAAGGGAGGGAGGGAGGGAGGGAGGGAGGGAGGAAGGAAGGAAGGAAGGAAGGAAGGAAGGAAGGAAGGAAGGAGTCAATGGTTCCTCCTTTCCTTCTCTCCTTCACCTTCTTTCAGATCTTACCTTTCTTCTTTGAATCTGTTTAGAATGCTTCACTTCCACCCAGAATATAAACGTCCTGAGTCGCCACTTGCCTGCCTACCTTGGGCGGACTCCAGAGCCTTGTGCAAAAGCCTGGCATTGCAGTCAGCAAGTTCAGTACGTGCTGAACTGGCTGCCAGACCCGCTGAACAACTTTCCGGCTCATGGCAGGGGGTGGTTGGAGTGGAAGCGAATTCTTCTCTTTCACTTTTTGTCTCTTTCTCTTTAAAAGGTGGGCCTTCAGCGGGTAGGGGCGCCTGCTTTGCACGCGGCCGGCTTATGCCGGCCCGGGTTCGATCCCCCGGGATCCCATATGGTCCCTCGAGCACCGCCAGGAGTAATTCCTGAGCGCAGAGCCAGGAGTAACCCCCTGAGCATCACCGGTGTGACCCAAAAGCAAAAAAAAAAAAAAAAATAAAAGGTGGGCCTTGAGCCCTGGTGCTGAGAATATGCAGTCCCCTTCCATGATGGGGAAACTAGTCTAACATCAGGTACCTGCACATGCGCATTAGCTGCCAATGAGCCTCTTCTGTGCAGGCAGGAAAGAGGGCAAAAAGGGTGAAGAGCTGTCGGGCCTGAGTTGGGGAACTGCGAACCTGGAAAGACCAGCTTGATCCAGACTGAAAGCCAGACCTTTACATGTGTGTATGTGTGTCTGTGTGTGTGTGGGGGGGGTCATTCATTTTTTGGTGCATCAGTTTAAGTCTCTCTTTGATGAGCACAACTAAGTGACTCAAAGGCCCTCACTCTGGCTCAGGAAGGCTTGATTGGGTGATTGAATTCTTCATGAGTGTTTCAATACATGGACATGGATCCATAGCAGGCCCCTGTGGGTGTGGTCACTGGGCGCTTGCCAGAGGAGGTCACATGACTCTGGATTGTGGGGAGCCCATGCCATGGGGTCCCCGCTGTGTCCACAGCCTGTCACCTGCACATCCCTCCTAGTTGTTCCTTCTGTCCACTCTGCAGAGACCTCACCTTGCCCCCCTAGCCTGAGTGCATGCCTGACACTTAGTGGCCAAAACATGTTCACATGATAAAGGCCTGCAAACCTTCAGATAGTTTCCAAAGTCCTAGGACAGAATGGAATTTCCCCTGCCCAAAGCCCTAAGGAAAATGTTGAACGAACTGTGTCCACTTAGCTCCCAGAGAGCACACGCCCACAGACACACTGTTCCCCACCTTCGGAGAAGGATTTTATTCTCAGTCCAGCTCCAGCGAGAGGGAGAGCTGCCAGGGACCCAGGGAGTGGCAGCACATCACATGCCCAGGGCAGGGAGGACAGGGTCAACAGCGGGTACATAAGACCGGTATGTGGGGTAGTAGGGTCATTGGGGTCAGGCCACAGGACTCTCCGAGCAGATCGGTCATAGATACAGTGTGTGCATTGAGAGGATTTGCAGAAGAGTCCAGAGGCAAAAGCAGAGAAGGGTCCGGCTTCCCCACCACCACGCCTGGGAGAGCAGCTCTCCACAGGGATGAACAAAGTCTCAGGGGAAGGGGGCAGAGCTGGGCTGGGGAGAGGTGGTGGGTCATAGAAGAGCCTCCAGGGAGGCTTAGAAAGGGACATCGCTGTCCATAGGGGAAGCCTGTCAGTGCTGGCTCAAAGGCCCCATGGACTTGCCTGAGGTCAACGAGGAAGGGGAGCAGAGAGAGGAGGACCAAGAGGACAGGGAGAGCGGAAGGGCAGGAGCAAGAACTCTCAGAGGAAGGAGAAGGCAGGGGCGGGTGGAAAAGCTGCAGCAAAGGAGAGAAAGGACAGATATGAGAGGACGATGGGGAGTGAGGGCGGCATGGACAAAAGACTGGACACCACCTCTGCCAGGTCAAACCTCGGAGAGCTCTGGGGATAATCCCAGTTGTTGGGGGCCGAGGCTGGCATCTGTGGGCTAGATGGTTGGGAATGAGAAAGTGGTGCACTAGGGCTCTGAGCGAGCAGAAAGGATCTGTGTCTGGAGCGACGCGCTGCCCTCTGGAGAGTGCTCCCGCCCAACCTCTTGGCCCGGAGTCCCAGTCACCATATAGAGGGGGCAGTGCAGAGTCTAGAGGGGGTGGCCCAGCAGGGTACTGTGACTCAAGGGCAGGAGGGCTGGGGTGCAGCCGCCATTGTGCTGTCACCTTCCATCTGGGTGGGCACCGGGACTCCTGGGAGTTGTGGATTTCTCACTGGCCAATGGGGTTGCAGTGCTGGGGCCACGCCCACGAGCCCCGCCTATAAAGCGCAGTGTCCCCGCCCCCTGGTGGCACCCTCTCGCAGCTACCCCCTCAGCGAGCAGTGGCCCCAACCCTCTTACCTGTGTTGACCCTAGAATTCCCATTTCCCGTGTTGACCCTTGTATTTGAATCTTATAGGAGACAAAAAAGACGGTAAGACAAAAGATGGTAAGTGCGGGGCCCACAGAGCTCAGCCTGTCCCATCTCTAGCAGCCTCTGCCCTCAGCAGGGACTCGGGGACTGTGGGACAGGGATGCCCCAGAGAGCCCTCCCAGGGCCAGTTCCCTCTTCCTGGCCCCACAACAGGACTTGCGGGCTCCAAACACCTCCGACGCCTCCACAGGTGCCCTCCCTGCACAGGGCCAAGAGGTGGTGACTTGGTGCTCACAAAGGCAGGAGGAGTTTGGTGTGCGGTGCCTTGCCAACAACCCAGACTCTCAGCTGAAAGGCTGTGGGTGGCTCTCAAGGGGCAGAGTCTAAGGGGCGGACTTTGAGGCTAGCTAGGGGACACCAGGTGGCCTGCTTCATTCCTGTGGTGATCACAGACAGGAGCCTGCTGGGCTGAGGGCTCAGAGCACTGCGCAGTGGACAGAGGGCCAGGCTGTCCCGGGAGGAGAGGTGCCAGGGGGATGTGGGCCCGTCCTCCACACACTTCCTCAGGAACGGAGACCAGAGCAGGCAGGGAGTGGGGGAGGCAGAGCCAGAGCAGGAGGAGGCCTACAGCAGGTCTTCCCATGAGGTTGGGAGGCGAGGAACGAGCGTGCCCCTGGATATGGGCGATGGCCTCTTCCTCTTAGAGATGTGCATCTCTTCCTTTTAGAGGCGGAAGGTGGAAAATAACAACCCCACAGGATGGGATCCCAACTCTCAACCAAAACACACAGCCCGGAAACAGTGAGTGGGCTTGTTTCCAGTGGTCCCCAGACGTGGACACCCTCGGCGGAGGAGGGAGTAGAGCAGAGAAAGTGAGGCAAAGTCCACACGGGAGGTAGGAGGCCCCGTGAAGATGCCTAAAGCATGGCTGGGGGAGTAGCTGCTCATTGTTCCCCTCCCTGAATGTCAAGGGGAGCCCGACCAACAGAGACTCACCTAAGCAGGACAGAGAGGGGCTGGAGGCTACCGCAAGGTGGGAGATGGGGAAGATTCAAGGCAATAACCCAAAGTTTTCCCAAGGAGAGGGGCCAACTAGGGCTAACTACCAGTTTTGCAGTGGACTGGGTGTGTGGGGTCAGCATGAGGGGGCAGAGTCTCCCTGATGTCATCCATTGGAGGAAAGGTGGGGAATAGGGCGGGCGGCTTCCTTACGGGGTAACATCCTGAAGTGGCTGCCCTTCCACCCCTTCTCCTGCCTCTAGTCCACAGAACCAAGGGGGCGAGTGGACAGTCAGCGCAAGGACAGCCAGCAGCTGATAATTGTGAGGATTTGGAGAGGGGACGGGGCTTGCCAGAGGGCCCCACCCCTCTGGATCGAGGAGGGTGGAACATTGAGGGAGTGAGGAGAGACCAATTTCCCAGTTCAAGAGACACCTGAGCAGGTTGCAGGCGGAAAGGCAGCTAGAAATCATGTTTAAATTTCAATCTTTAACATGCAAGAAGAGGGTGTCATGTACAATACAGGAGATGAGCTGAGACACGGGCACCCACCGCCAAGAATGTGCTGTGCCCCAGAGACAGGGGTGGGTGTGGGAGATGGTGCCCTGCCCATGGCCGCCACCACCTGTCCACTTCCAATGTGTTCTTTGATTGGGGGAGCCCCGTGCCACAGGCCGCAGTGCTCAGGTGCTTTTCCTGACTGTGCTCAGGAGAGAGCCTTGGCAGTGCTCGGAGCTCCCAGTGCTGCTGGGAATGAGAGCAAGATGGTCGCAAGGGCCAACCCCTCCCTGGCTTTACTGCCATTCTTGCCCTCCAACTGTTTTCCAGGGAAACCAACTGGAACAAAAGAAGGCATCTTTGGGTGAGTGAGTCAGAGTGGGGCCTTGGGATCAAGGTTTTCAAGCATGGGATATAGGGGATCGGGCATAGCAAAAGGGGGTGGCTTCGAAGTGCCCAGGTGGGCGGGCCGTGAATGGGGCATTGTGACATGGGGAGTCAGGCAGAGAATTCTAGGGCCCACACATGGACCCTTTGCCGCCTTGTCCCTCACGCACCATCTTCCAGGGTGCCTGGAGGCTCCAAGGGTTCCAAACATCAAAAGAACCAACGTTGAATGGACCCAGAACTGCAGGGGCCTGAGAGCAATAAGCAGTCCACCGAGATGGGCACAAGGACCCCTAAGTCACAGTATGTGGACCATGGAGTTTTGGGGTGGGTGAGGCCCGGGCGCCTTCACTTCTCTCCCTCTCTCAGGAACACCAGGTCCGCGACTGGAGCCACCATCTGAGCCACCATCACGCCTGAATGGCGACACTTTCCGAGAGAGTGGCGAAAGGGTTCGCTAGAGAACTGGTGAGTGGGAGAACAGGCGCAGACTCCTGTGCGGGCCGAGGGCTCTGAGCTGGTCTCCAGGAGCAGGGGCAGCCCCTCCCGCAACCAGAGGGCCCGGAGTGTGGGCTAAGCGGCCTAGGTCAGGCTGTTCCCAGACACAGAGGAAGGTGATGGGGTACCTTCTCCTCGCCCTAAGCCCACACGGGAGCCCCCAGCAGCCAACCGAGGTCAGGTCACATAGTGAGACTGGTGCAGGGATCTCCGGCCAACCGAACCCCTCCACACTAGGCCTTTCCTGGGGGACCCATCAGCCCTCTGTGCCTTGACTTTCCAATCTGTAAGTGGTCAGGTGGGACTGACTGTGACCCCATCACCCCACATTAGGTGATTGAGAGGACAGTCCAGGGTGTCACCCACTGAGCGGTTTGGGGTGGTGCTCCCTGGCCCACCTTACAGCAGAAGGTCCTAAGGTGGGGGGAGAGGGGCTGGATTAAAGGCTCGAGGCAGGGATATCCCATGCATTAGGCCCTGGTGAGAGACCCCCAAGAGGGCCTGAGCAGGGGCAGATGCCCCAGGAGCTGGGCCTGGGCAGGATGTCTGAGCGCTGCATCTCCCTGCCTGGCATCTGGACATTTCCCGCCTGTCCTCACTGCCACTGTCCTGCTCACAGACTGAGTCGCAGGACGAGTGGGCGCCACGACCTACTTCCACACTGGGCTGGATTCTGCCACACGATGGAGCAGCACTTAGCTGCCATCGACCACCAAGTGAAGGAACATCAGGTCCGTGCCTCCGAAGTGCAGCAGCTCCAGCAGCAGGTGCTGCAGCAGACGCGAATTCCTGGTCCAGCTACAGAAGCAGCAGGCAGGGAGACCACGCCCTGTTGGGCTTCGCCATCAGGCAGCTTAGAGAGACCAAGGTGATGGAGGGCCCCTGGGCTCCAAGACTGGACACCTCGCGGCTGGCTCCTGCCCTGCCTCCTCACCCAGTGCCTTCACCTTTAGGTGCTCCTGGGACAGGCCATCCAAGAAAACCAGCAGCTCCGGAGCTTGATGTTCTCAACAGGGTGCCCTGAAAAGGGTGAGTAGCCAGGTGCCCAGGAGGGAGACGGCCCTGTGGGCGCCAGGAGGTGGGGCACCCGGGAGGGGGAGCAGGAAAGACCCCACCAGGCCCTATCCAGCCCCCCATGGTTATCTGATACCCTGGGGCTGCCCCACAGCCAATCCAGTGCCACGGGCAGAGCGGTAGAGGCGGACTTACAGGTGGTTCCTGAGCAAAGCAAGGAGCTGCTGATGGTGCCGAAGGAGGAGGACAGGCTGCAGGAGTCTATTCCTCAACATCGCACACCGCAGGCGGTGCAGAACATCAAGGCGGCGGCGAACAAGCACTGCGCTGTGCAAGAGGCTGCAGAGCCGCAAGCTGGGTCCCAGAGTGCAGCCGGATTAGGGCGGCAGCCCTCGACACCCCTCTTCCCTTTCTTCTACCGCTCCGATGGACCCTACCCTCTCCACATCCAAATTATATAGCCCAACCCGTCCTCCCTCCCCCCCCCTTCCACCCTTTCCTGCCTCTCTTTCCATCCACCTTCTATATTTAGCCACCAAGACACCATGGGCATGGGGCACCAAAATTTCCCTCCCCACAATGATCCAAATTGATGGTGGGCAGAAACACTCTCTTCTCTCTAAGCCCCAGGGATGCAGGTGGGCAAAAATGACCCTACTAGACCAGCCTACTGGGGGCAGAAATGCCCTCCCCACTAGACCCCAGGGCAACAGGGGACAGAATTGCCCTCCCCCACTAGACCCCAGGGTAGTGGGGGGGCAGGAATGCCCCTCCCCACTAGACCCCAGGGTAACGGGGGCAGAAATGCCCCCCCCCACTAGACCCCAGGGTAGCGGGGGCAGAAATGCCCTCCCCCCACTAGACCCCAGGGTAGCGGGGGCAGAAATGCCCTCCCCCACTAGACCCCAGGGTAGCGGGGGCAGAAATGCCCCTCCCCCACTAGGCCCCAGGGTAGCGGGGATAGGGGGCGAATGCCCTCCCACTAGGGGGGGGGGCCTCTGCAGGGTCGGGGGCGTGCCCTCCCCACTAGACCAGGTACGGGGGCGTGCCCCTGCAGGGTAGGGGCAGAAATGCCCTCCCCCCACTAGACCCCAGGGTAACGGGGGCAGAAATGCCCTCCCCACTAGACCCCAGGGTAACGGGGTGCAGAAATGCCCTCCCCCACTAGACCTCAGGGGAAGCGGGGGGGCAGAAATGCCCTCCCCCACTAGGCCCCAGGGTAACGGAGGGGAAGAAATGCCCTCCCCACTTGACCCCAGGGTAGGGGGCAGAATGCCCTCCCCACTAGACCCCAAGGTAACGGGGGCAGAAATGCCCTCCCCACTAGACCCCAGGGTAACGGGGGCAGAAATGCCCTCCCCCCCACTAGACCCCAGGGCAACGGAGGGCAGAAATGCCCCTCCCCCACTAGACCCCAGGGTAACGGGGGCAGAAATGCCCTCCCCCACTAGACCCCAGGGTAGCGGGGGCAGAAATGCCCTCCCCACTAGACCCCAGGGTAACGGGGGGCAGAAATGCCCTCCCCCAGTACACCCAGGGTAATGGAGGGGCAGAATTGCCCTCCCCCACTAGACCCCAGGGTAACAGGGGGCAGAAATGCCCTCCCCCCACTAGACCCCAGGGCAACGGGGGCAGAAATGCCCTCCCCCACTAGACCCCAGGGTAACGGGGGCAGAAATGCCCTCCCCTACTAGACCCCAGGGTAACAGGGGGCAGAAATGCCCTCCCCCACTAGACCCCCAGGGTAACGGGGGAAGAAATGCCCTCCCCACTAGACCCCAGGGTAGAGGGGGCAGAAATACCCTCCCCCACTAGACCCCAGGGTAGTGGGGGCAGAAATGCCCTCCCCGACAAGACCCCAGGGTAACGGGGCAGAAATGCCCTCCCCCACTAGACCCAGGGAGGCGGGGGCAGGAAATGCCCTCCAACACAAGACCGAGGGTTGTGGGAGTCAGAAATGCTCTGCCCGACTTGATTTGGTAGCCGTGGAGCAAGGAAGGTGGAGGTGGAGGGCTCTGTCCCTTTAACTCACTGTTCTATCCACAATTCTGGAAATATATGGACGTGGATCCACACCAGTTGTGTGTTCCTGCACATGGCGGGTCCTGGGTATCGGGAGCAGGTGTCATGGGGGTCTCAGCACATCCAGCGCCTGCCACCTGCTACCCCTGCATAAGATTTGTGTGGGTCACAAGGACAGTCACTCGTAGGGTTAGTCAGAAGGGAGAGCAGGATTCCAGCAGCCCAGACTCTGCCTTCCATTGCGCCATCCCTGTGGCCTCACCCTTGGTGCCCACTTGTCTGTACTCCCCTGCTGTGTCCACCAGGGAGAGAGCCCTCCATGGCCCTGGGCTCAGTTTTGACTGGCCCTGAATTCCCAATCAGTCTCAGGTTGAAGACTTGAAAGCGCTCCTTCAGCCAGGTGGGATGAAGGTGGTGTCCCCCAAGCCAGGCGCCACCTCAATGCCCCCCCCCCACAGAAGGACAGTGCGTTACCACATGGTATTAGGATGCTTTAGCCGGAACATCTGTTGGTGGGCAAGACCCAGACCATTTCCGCACCTTGAGCCTTGCCTCCCACTTCAGTGCTCACTGTCAGATCACCATAATACAGGTGGAGCTCCAGTAGTCAGGTGCTGATGGGCCTCTGCGATGAGATCCCATGTCAGAGAACTCCAGGTCCTGCTTCCTCTATTCTCCCCCAGACACTGGACAAGTGGAGTCAGGCCAGGATGCGTCACACACTATGTGTAATCACTTTTTTTAAGAATTCTGCATGCTCAGGGACTATCATCCTAAAAAAGGAGATACTTGACCTTCTATTAGTTCTCAAGGTTTTTTTTTTACCTCTGGATATAACTGTGTGTTTTCCAGAAAACAAAACTTAGTTTGCACTTTCCAAACAGCCAACTAGCTGAAATGGCACCGTTGATTGCTTGCTGTCTCTATTAATCTCAAGTATATAGCGATATATTTTTATTGCATGTTCCATCATGTTCTGTCAATTTCTAGAGGATTCTAGGATCTTAGACCTTCCCAAATTAGAGCTTGTATACCAAGGACTAGGAGATATTTTAGGCAAGACACAGGTTTTATAAAATACAATAATTCTATATATTATCTTAATAAATAGTTAATGTGTTTTCTACTAATGACAAGTGATCATGCTTCTCAGTTAATGGAATGATAGTTTTTAATCTAGCACAAGTGTGTGTGGGGCAGAGGGTAGGTAAGATAGAGAAGGACCAGTTTGATGATAGTAGTTGGAAATGGTAACGCTAGACTAGGACTGAGTGTTGAAAGTAGGTGAAGGGTATACATGATAACACTTCAATGTCTGTAGGGCAAAGAACAATGCAAAGGAGAGAGAGAGAGAGAGAGAGAGAGAGAGAGAGAGAGAGCCTGCCATAGAGACAGGCTGGGAGTGGTGGGAATAAGCTGGGGGGATTTGGTCCTGGGAAATGTGCACTGGTGGAGGGATGGGTGCTGGAGCACTGTATGATTGAAACCCAATTGTGAACAGCTTTATAATGGTCTGTCTCACAGTGATTCCATTTTTTTTAAAAAAAAATGGCTTTCCTTTAAAATAAATGTATGCAAATAAATGCATCTGTTGAGAAAACAGCACAAACAGGAAACCCAAACAGAAAATGACAAGAATTGTGAGGGTAGTTTGAAACTTAGAAACTCAAGAGTAATGACTAGTAGGCATACTAAAAAAACATAATCTGTTTTGTCAGCATGACACTAAAGTGACATGGGCCAATCAAATAACTAAACTAAATAATAAACTCCAAGAAAATCACTGAACTACTGAAGACCAGAGGCATCTTTAAAATTTGCAGAAGGCTTTTCCATAATCATCATCTTTTTAATTTCATAATTCAGCATTAAAATGTAATGCTAAAGCAAGAGGAAGATAACAGAGTTCTCACTTTGGGAAGTTGGGGATATTTGCCTGCACTTCTCAATGCTTGGGCCTTACTCCTGATTCTATGCTTTGGGGTCACTCCTGGCAGTGCTATGGGGCCCAATGCAGTGTCAGGGATCACATCCGCTATGTCATCTGCATGCAAGACACGTACTTTGACCCCTATACTATCTCTTTGGATACAAGCGCTCACTTTTTTATCCAAAGAGAACATTTATTGTGCTGTTAGTGTTACCACTTTGAAAAGAGAGGTGGGCTTTCATAACATAAGATCTAGGCTCAGTATCTGTGTTATGAGGTATGAACTATGAGCTCATGAAATATGTTGATTAAAAACTATGTTCTCAGGGTACAGTGGGTAAGGAGTTTTCCTTACATGCAACCGACCCAGATTCAATCCCCCAGCATCCCATATGGTCCCCTGAACATGTTCAGGAGCAATTCCTGAGTGTAGATCCAAGAGTAACTCCTGAACATCGCCAGGTATATGACTCCAAAAGCAAAAAGAAAACTATGTTCTTAGAGTACATGAACTTATGAACTATGGAACCTAGAGGATGTCATCCACCCAACAGTCAATGGACATTTAGTGGGCACCTCATTTGAGATCTAGGGGCTTAAGATATATCTATGAACAGAATAGAAAAGACCAGCATTCTGAAAGAAACCTACCCTCTTACCAGTTTTCTGAAAAGATCCTACCCTCTGACCAGCATTTGAAAATAACCTACCCTCTCACCACTAAAGCAGAGGTCTCCTGATAATAACCTGGGATAGCTCCAGATAGCTCTAACCTTCAGGGTCCACCTTTCTTTCTCTTTCTTTTCTTTTGGCCAATATGTTTTATTAAAGTATGTAATGCTTTATTAAAGTATGTAATTGGGTTCAGGATAAATGAACCCAATTTCATAATGTAAATCGTATTTTTGTTATTTGCCATATTTTATTTGAAGCAGTAATAGAATTTTATAACTCACATTTGAATGAAAAATTGTGGCTAACCACAGCAAGCAAACATTTGGGTTTTTTACAATACGTTTCTCTAAAAATATACTTTCTATTTTTCTGTACTGACATTTGCAATAAGTTAAGACTTTTTTAAAAAAGAACAGAAAAGATACTTGCCACTAGGGAAGTCAGTTTCTAATGAAGGAGAAGCCCCATGACTGTATTGCTAAGTAGTAAATTGTAGAATACACCGCAGGGTGAGCAGTACTCTATAAAAAATAAAGCCAGGAATAGACTATGTGAGAGAGCAGTTAGAGCAGAATTATGAAACAGGCAACATTTGACAAAGAATTGAAAGAGGTAAGGGCATAAGCCAAGTGAACATCAAGAGAAGAAGGATTGGGGACAAGGGTTGCTTAGGGTTTTCTAAGTCCATAGACTGAGCTGAAACAACTTGGGGTCACCTCACTAATTACCCCTTCATTGCCATTATGTTGCCTCTGGTACAATATCTGAAAATCATTGTTTCATGTTGAATTTGTTGTTTAAGTGGTTTCAGCTTGGTAAGTCAGCCCAGACCCTGTTATCCCACAGTTTGGTTCTCATCATGTGAGGTCTGAAATGTCTACCGGATCCCAGAGTGGGGATGGAGGGTTTGCTAACACACGTCTTCCTCAGCCTGAGCTCTGGAATTTCTGGCTTAGTAAATAGGTCTGGGGTGAGGTCCAATAATAGCTATTTCTAAGAAATTCCCTGGGCTTCTGTTGCTACTAGTCAGGGGACCACACTTTCGGAGAATCATGTGGGTACAATAATTTTCCCTACCCTCTGACCAGCATTCTTTTCACTAAAGCAACATCCCTGCTAGTAACCTGGGATAGTTCCAAAGATCTCTGACCTAAAGGCTCCAGCTTTTCCATCTTTCTTTTCTTTAACTTTGGCCAGTGCTTTTAGTTTTCCATCTCACTCTTCCCTGTGCAAAGCCGCTTAATGAGTCCCGATCTAGGCCAGATTCTGAGCTTCACTTGATACTTTTGCCTGCACTGGGTCCTACTTATGGAACGTTCTCTTTCCACCAGGGTCTGCAAGTTAGTCCAAGAGGTCATTGCAATTCATGTCACAACCTCTTTCCCAGGCCCAGGCTACACTGAGACCTTTCTCTTCTGGTTCTCATTCCTCTCTGGGCACTGAGCACAGAGTTTCTGGAACACACTGAACATACCAAACGTGTCTCTTCCTTATTACACCTGGGGCTTTATGAGTTTTTTCCATTTATTTTCTTCACTAGTATCACTGTCTTCCCATTGTTCATCTATTTGCTCAAGCAGGCACCAGTAACATCTCCATAGGTCCTGTTGCGCGCTAGTGTAGCCCAAGGGCATCTGCTCACTCCAGGAACTTGAAGAGCCTCAAATCATTCATTCAGGTCATGAGAATGAGGTCTATAATTGATACTGGTTTTTGGCATATCAAATACGACATGGGTTGCCAGGCTCTGCCGTGTGGGTGGTGCACTCTCAGTAGTAGGCTCTCGTCTCGTGCATTTACTAATGAACCGCAATGGGGGAGAATGACTTTTCTCTTGGGTGGAGCTCTGAGGAGATGTGGAGTCCGGATGTTGAGAACAACTGTCCTCATGGTGTGGGGGTTCCTCTGGTTTCTTGCTAGAATCACTGGGATGATGCGCCAGAGTTAGAACCCGCCTAGAACTGTATACAGTGTATAAATGTGAAAGATCCTGGGCCACCACAGCCAGCAACAGCGGAAGAGACACTCCAGACCCACAGCTGTGCACTCGGCCCCACGTGGAGCAGCCCATGGAGTTCCGGAGGGCAGTAAATGGCTCAGCCAGCCCCTAGTCGAGTCCAACATAGCTCCTAAGGTTCGCCACATGTGCGGGGGTGGGGGTCATGCTGGCTGGACTTGGAACGAGAATTTGGGCTCCTCCCCTTCCTCCACCTCCATGTCGGTGGGCGTGGCTGCAAGCTCCCAGCCACCCACGGAAGCCAGCAACAGAGGAAGAGAGAGACACTCCAGACCCACAGCTGCATGGTCACTGTGCCAGTGCGCAGCCGCTCCACTGCCGCGCAACAGTCTAAGACAATAATGGAAATTAGGACCATGTCCTTCCCAGGATCTTTCACATTTTTTATTTTCTTAATTTTTCATATCTCATTACTAATAGCTGTGCTAAGGCACTTGGGAACTTATTGTTCCAGGATACTGTGACTTCACTTTTCCTCTGCTGCCAGGTTATACCAACTGGGAGTCTATGAGTAGTTAAGGGCAAAGGTCACTAAAGTCTCCCACAGTATGGACTCATCCAAGCAGGAGTCCAATGCCCCTCCTGACAGAACAGAGGTTAAAAATCTGTTTATCACTATCTGAGCAGAGAATCAAAGTGTTTTTGCTTGAGCAGCAAGTACTCTTTTTGCACAGTTTAAAATGTGCTCAATTGTCTGGGTTTGTAATGAATGACTACACACATCAAGGAAAAGTCAGACAGGCTTCATTTCGCTGAGAGCATTACCAAGGAATATGGGGAAATTGTGCTATCCAAAGCCTCATAAAATTTGAGTCTCTGATACATAGGAAGTTTGTGCTCAATCTGCACTCACCACTCTTGTTTTCATGGTAATATCTATGAAAGCATTGAACTGATGTGTTTCCTATAGGCATGTGCTTACACCTCTATATGTTATTGTTTAAGTTACTTTCCATTTATCTCTCCTGTACCTTACAGTAGAACTTTATATTGATTTTTGTTTCAAAAGTTTTTCTACAGGTATGTTGTGCCATTTTACTTTTGAACAGTGAAAGAGTTGTCACTTGTCACTTGTCTTTCTGTTGCTCATCAATTTGCTCAAGCAGGCGCCAGTAACATATCCATTTGTTGGGAATGAGATCCGTTATTGTTACTGTTTTGGGCTTATTGAATACACCACAGTAGCTTTTCAGGCTCTGTCATGGCTCTGGGTTCATCCTAAGGGACCCAGTCTTTTTCTATGTCAAACTATCAACCATCCAGGGCCCATGGAGCAGAGCTCTGGGGGGTGTAGACAAGCCTGCCTCCTGTCTGCCACCTGCCAACACGGCTGGACATGGAAGAGTTGTACTCTATTTTAAATCATTCTCTAAAGGATCATTGACTTGGATAAAGCCAGGCCCACCATCCAATAGACACAAATTGAGTTTCCCTGGCATGGAGATTGAGTCCTTCACAATTTAATTTCAATGCCTCTCTCCCTTCTCTCTCCTAGCCTTCTTCCATTCACCTTCTCCAGCCATATAGATCTTCTGGTTGCTCCTAGCTCACCTTACTCTTATCCTCTGCAAGTGTTCCAGCTTCCTCCACCTGCATGTTTCCTGTTCTTGTTAAATTCGCATTGATTTCATAAGGTCCTTCTTCATTATCACCGCATTTATAAAGTCTTGCCCATCTGCCTTCTCTAGGGTTCCCCTGGTCCATCCTGGGCATCACTGATTATTAAACAAACCGCTCTGGCTTTACTTTCTAGTTCACATGGTAGTGTAAGGACTGCCCTGGAGCAGAACTTTGGTTGAGAACTTTGACTTTGGTTCCAGCCTTATGGGTTCAAATCCACCCTCCATGTAATCTTTTATTTGTAACATTTCCCAAAAAAAAAAAAAAAAAAAGAATGGCCAAAAGGCATATGAAAATATACTAATCATCATTGAGATGCAAATAAAACAACAATGAGTTCACACAAAAAAGAATGGCCATATAGAGTATGGTGGTGGTGGGGGAGGGGGACTTCTCACTGTTGGTGGGAATGTTGTACAACCTTTCTGGGAAGACAATATGGACATTCCTCCAAAGAGCTCCTATTTTTGGCATAGCCAGATGCGTATGTGGTAAAGGCAATAATCCCTTACCTCTTGAGGAATTTGAAGGAATTCGTGAAATACAATGGCTGTGTCACCTACCTAGCTCTCAGATCCTTTACTTTAGGAAATTCAGAGTAAATCATGGGTTTTTTAAATATACTTATTAATTCCTTATACCTAGCACATTGTAGATGTTCAGTAAATGCTCCTGCCTGAGTTAATATAGACCTAATATACTACTGTCTACAGATAATTTATTTTTAAGAAATAGAATACCTAACCTCGGAGAAAGCTATTAAGAGAGCTATTAGTCATAGAATTTTTATGGATCTTTTTAGTCATGTCCTGTAGACAGTTCATCTAGCCAAGCCCTGACTGTGCCTCTTGACCATTTATAATTAATCTGCATGACCCAGATCTTAGATGCAGGGGACTAGCCAGGAAAACAGAGATGACTGTCTTTTTCTTCAAGCTCTGTGCCAGAATACAGATAATTCTCTTAAGGAGGAATTTTTAGACTCTGTGGGAAGACCTGTCTCAAACTCAGCTCCAATTTAAAACAAGCACTGAAATGGGAGGGAAGCTGAGGACTCTGACATTGATGAGGGAAGAAGTGAACATGTTCATTCCCCACTCCCCAAATCATGGACATGGGAACCTATTTACAGCCAAATAACTAGCCAAAATAAAATCAAAGGAGGAGAGCACACTCTAACATACAGAAAAAGACAGACCAACCATTCCAGTTCTAGACCCGCTGGAAATTACAATGATTAGTTCCAATTCCTCACTCCGAAGGAAATAAAGAATTACAGTAGAGTAAGAGTATCTTTTACTCCATTATCTGTCAGCATCAGATGAAGGTTGGTTTTATATTAGTAATTCTGGTATTCTGCTTTCATAAGACCTGCTTGTCAGAAAGCTGGGGAAATTTTGAAAGAGCCCTGAGTGATTTTTCCCCCTGCTGTCTTTATGTTTAAGTACTATCCAGATAAATTTTGTGGGATTTTGTTGTGGTTTGTTTTTGTGTTTATTTTTTAACTTTACTTAAACACTATGATTTGCAAAGTTGTTCACAATACAGTTGTTTCAGGTGTTCAATATTCCAACACCAGTCCCACCATCAATGTGCCCTTGCTACCACTTAAGACTCTAGAGTCCCACCTAGCCCCTCAAGACCGCCCCCTTAGCAGGCACTAATTAATTTATTTTATATTGCTTATTACAGCATAAGCAATGGTAATGATGTTGCTTAGGTAGTGACCTTTTACTGAACTGTTACATACAAATTGCGCATGATGTGCTACCCCAAGTATCTGTATTTAGCAGCCCTGCACTCCAGGAATTACAAAGTCTTTGATGGGACGATAAGGTTCAAGTTAAATTTTTATTGGGTGGTGGCTTTGGGGCATGGGCATGTCTGCCGGACTTCCAGAAGAACGTAGATGGAGGGGAGGCAGCCCATCCCCAATTCCATGAAAGCTTGGAGATTTCACTCACAAAGCCCGCATACTTGAGCTTTTCTACAAATTAATTTCTGAGTGAAGCTCATCCTAGTAGTGGAGTCCAGCCTTGAACATGGCAGTGTGGAGGTTTTCAGCTACTAGGGCTCTGTTGGGATGGACCAGACCCTCACCCATCACCCTCAGGACTTTCCTCAGTTGACTTAGCCTGGTGAGTATGGATTTACTGAGAAAGCCATTGGAAAATACTAAAATTTTGAATGCCCTCTGCCCCTAGCCCAGTTTATTGACAATACAGAATATCACTGTCATGCTTCCCTAGACCAGAGACTCCAGAGAGGTTTCATTTCATGTTAAAATGTAACTTATTGATGACTAGATAAAGAAACTGTGGTACATCTACACAATGGAATACTATGCAGCTGTTAGGAAAAATGAAGTTATGAAATTTGCCTATAAATGGATGGACATGGAAAAGATCATGTTGAGTGAAATAAGTCAGAAGGAACGAGAGAGATATAGAATGACTGCATTTATTTGCATGACATAAATATATCAGGTGGTCTTACCAAAAGTGGAAATTACCACAAACGTGTGGGAGTCGGAGGTTATTAGGTAAGACAGAGAAGGGAACATGTGTGAATAAAGGTTGAAAGGGCTAATACCAACCTAGAGCTGAACATTAAATACAGGCAAAAAAATGCACATGATGGTTTCTAAGTGTATGTAGTGCAACCCACAATGTTTAAGAGAAGGAAAAGAGAGAGAGGGAGAGAGAAAAGAGATAAAGAACCTGCCATTTAGGCAGGCTATGGGAGGGGGGAGGGAATTGGGGACATTGGTGGTGGGAAATGGGCACTGGTGGAGGGCGGGTGCTGGAACACTATGTGACTGAAACCTCTAAACATGAGCAAAGTTGTAATCTCACGGTGGTATAATAAAATGTTTAATAAAAAAATAAAATAAAATGTAACTTATTGCAAGTGTCTTTTTAGCTCATATTTATCTTTAAGTGAGTTAATCTCAAGTCTCAAGTCATGATGCAAGCTAATCTCAAGTGAGTCTGGATTCAGACTCGACTGCAATCCAGCATGATCTAGCAAATAAATGCTCACCTCACTGACATTTAGCCAATAACAGATCACCTCACCGACATTTAATTACTGTTTCGCTGTCTTCCCGTTCATCTTCGATTTGCTCGAGCAGGCACCAGTAACATCTCCATATGACCTGTCTCATGCAAGTAGAGCCCAAGGGAACCTACTTGCTCCAGGAACATAAAGAGCCTCAAACCATTCCATCAGGTCATGGAAATGAGGTCTATAATTGTTACTGGTATCTGGCATATCAAATACGACATGGGTAGCTTGCCAGGCTCTGCCGTGAGGGTAGCATACTCTTGTAGTCATCTCAAAAATCCAGCATTTATTGATGAACCACGCGGCCCCAAGTGGTGCGCAAGCCGGGCTGTGATAGGCTGGTCTGCTGGGTGGAGTCTGGATTTGGAAAATGGAGGTCCTCATGGAGTGGGGGTTATCTGGCTTGTTGTGAGGCTCTGCTGGAGTGGCAGTCAAGGGCTAGAATCTGCCATCCCTCCCGGGCACCTCATGAGTGGCTGGGCACAGTGAGAGCCAATAGCAGCTCTGTCCCATGTCTGTCTCTGGATTAGCATACCTGGGCCGGATTAAAAAAAAGACTGCAGCATACCTAGGCTGGATTAAAAAGACTGCAGCAGGGTGGATCTCGATGAGCCGGGCTGTGATAGACTGGTCTGCTGGGTGGAATTCTGACGAGGAGGAAGTCCGGATGTGGAAAATGGAGGTCCTCATGGAGTGGGGGGGTCGCCTGGCTTGTTATGAGGCTCTGCTGGGGTGGCGGGCCAGGGCTAGAACCTGCCATCCCTCCTGGGCACCTCATGAGCGGCTGGGCACAGTGAGAGCCAATAGCAGCTCTGTCCCATGCTGTCCGACATTTAAATAAATGCTTTTTTTGGTTTGCTTTGTTTGGGAGATACACCCCATGATGGTCATGGGTTACTCCTAGCTCTACACTAAGGAATTACTCATGGCAATGCTGAGGGAGCCATCCATATAGGATGCCGGATAGAACTCAGGTTAGCCACATGCAAGACAAATGTCCTACCCACTATACTATCACTTTATCCACCTAGAGAAATGCTTTTTATCTAGAGAAATGCCTTTTATCTCTCATGTTGATGTTGGGGATCAAGCAAACACCCCATTAGCTGATTTTTCTTCTTGAGTGACAAGAGGAATAGATGAGTCTCAAAATTAAAGTCCTTTGGGGCCGGAGCGATAGCCCAGCGGGTAGGGCGTTTGCCTTGCACCCGGCGGGCCTGTGCCGGCCTGGGTTCGAGCCCTGGCATCCCATATGGTCCCCCGAGCACGCCAGGAGTAATTCCTGAGTGCAGAACCAGGAGTAACCCCTGAGCATTGCTGGGTGTGACCCAAAAAGCAAAAAAAAAAAAAAAAAAATTAAAGTCCTTAAACTGAAAGTGGATACAGCATTTCTTGGCCTAGTGAGAATTCTCAGTCATTTCTTAATCTGGCTTTCATGCATTTCTCTAACGTCAACTCATATTTTTTTAATTCCTTCCATTCTTTTCTGGCTGTCATAATTCTCTAGGTTTCCCAAATATGCCTGGCTTTCCCTCATTTCCAGAGGTACAGGCTATTCTCTCTACCTAGGACACTTTTTATTCCCCCATCTCCCGCTATGCATTCTATCCCTTCCTTCTGAAATCTATCTTGGACTCCTCAACAGAGTAAGACTATAACATACCCTCAGGACATCCTATCCTAATCTACTTACATGATTATCTGTCAACTAAATTAAAGCATTCCAAACTTGTGCTCTGGCCACACTGCTTTTTCCAATGTTGAGTTTAGAACGTCTATACACACTAAACATCAAACTGAATGGGCGGAGTGATATTCCAGACACTTCCACAGTTCAAAACAGTATTTCCTACTGTGTATACAATAACCAAGGTCTTTCCAGCTCTGGCGCCAAACATTCCTCTAACACCTTGGTGTCAGAACTGAAATTCTAGACTCCTACTATTAGCACCATACAAATTCTAGTATTTGAAGGATTACAGGCATGACATCCATTTGGGTAATTAAAGAAAGGGAGATGCGCAAGAGCACATGTGGGGCAGGGAATTGAGATAACAAATGAATGTGGAGGGACCCGGGCACACCAGTGATGGGCGTGGCCCAGACCACAGCAGCACGTATAAAACAATAATACCAGTGGTTCTGTTGTAAAAACAACAAAATTATTATTTTTAAAGAAGAGTGTCTCCTTCAAAGGGAGTGCTATAGGAAGCATTTTATTTGGGCCCAACCAACTGTTACTGTGGAACAGTCAAGTGTTGACAGAGCTTACTTCCCCACCCCACCCCATCCCTCTGAAAAATAATGGGAAATCTAGAACTTTATGGGAAGTATTCAACGTTTTGCATGTAACATTGCACTTTACAAGCAAAACACTCACGGACCAGGCAGCCTCTAGGCCTCCAATGTGACAGCTCCACATTGCTCATCATTGAACTTACTTTATTGCTGTTACTATTGTTTTTGTTTGGTTTGTGGGTTTTACCCAAATGTGGACCATACCCAAAAGAACTTGCAGGCTACGCCCAACATGTTGCTTAAAAAAGTCACTCCTAGTAGTACTGGGGAACCACGCAGTCTGGAACTCAAACCAAGTCTTCTGCAAGTATTCCAGCCCATGACGCTCACTCTCCACCCTGCTTTCTCTTTACACAGCTAATCCCTTCCTGAAGAGAGACCTTCCCCACACATCCAGAGACAATTCATAGTGACCTACTGTGGGGGAAATGTGTGGAATCAAAAAAAAAGTAATAAAAAGATAATTGTCTTTTCCAGGTTCAAGACACTCAGTTCCTGTCTCTCCAATTGCTTTTGAATTGACCAGCTTCTACCATATTAAACTCTGCCTCCTCACAGAGATAGAAGCTCTTCCCATCTCATGTGACAAAAATGTGGCAAAAGTGAAAGGTGAAGATTTTTCCCACAGATGAGTCAAAAATAAAAGTCACTGGTTTTTATTCCTGGGGTAAGATGCTACCAACAGGCCAGATGTTAAAATGTATAGCAGGTCGGGCCTTTGCCTTGTACATAGCAGACCTGGATTTGATCCCTGGCATCTTGTATGATAATGGGAGGAATTACCTAGAAGCCATGACAGAGCCTGGCAAGCTACCCGTGGTGTGTACAATATGCCAAAAACAGTAACAATAATGGACCTCATTCTCAACGAATGGAGATGTTACTGGCACCCGCTTGAGCAAGTTGATGAACAGCGGGAAGACAAGTGGCAAGTGACAATTACTGAATGCAAAGCCAAGAGATATCCCTGAGCACCACCAGATGTGACATAAAACAATAAATAATAAATAAATAAAATTAAAATAACTTTTTTACATGCTACCAACATTTTACCTTTCTCCTCCAATCTGCCTTCTGCCCCCCCCCAAAAGGCGTTCTCTTAGCATGAGACTCGAGGGGCTGGGTTTGCACTCTGATCCTTGCCTTAGCATCTCTGTGATGTCTAGTGACAGTTACCTGCTGCGAGCTTCCATTGTCCTCATAAAATGGAAAGAAGAGTCACCTCTACCCCACTGTTGAGCTTACAATACGCACAGTTAACTGGGTCTCATTGCTCCTGTGACTCTATCTTAGGTAAAAATGTCTGACTCCAAAATTGATGTTCTAATTTTGAGTGTGCTTTAAATGGAGCTGTAATGGTCCAGAAGAGAGAATTCTGACTGTGAGGAAGCCCTACTCTTGTACTCTGGATCCTATTTGTCTAATTTGTAACCAGTCACTCTCCTCTCCTACTCAAACTTCCGGGGAAAGTGGTGGGTATTCTCCTTACCATCGCTTCTCCACCAAATTCTCTATAATTCTCAGTACCATTCCAAGTATTTTGCAGATTCCTCCACCCCATTCTCTGCATATTCCTCTGCTCATCTGATGCTCAAATTCAAGCAATCAGATCAAACTCACACAAAGAAGAAAGTAAGAAAAGTGGGGTGAGGGGCAGCATGGGGTTTTTAGTAAAGGAACACAATTAGCAAGCCCCAACTTATGTCAAGCACAACAAGTACAACATAAATGATCAAGTTTGTATTTTCTCCATCTTATTTATCTGAGGCATGATGACGCTAATTTAACAAAGTAGAACATCCAACAATTCCATTTTAGCTTCATGCATGCTGACATGCACAAGGGCAGTACTAAGCTCTTGGCAAGCATCTTATCTGAGCCTCTAAGGAAAATATTTCTATTTCATTTCATGGATAATGAAAGGGAGATTCAGGAAACTCCACCCTATGTCCATAGTTGCCTAGCTAATGAATGGCAGGATCCAGATTAAAACACACAAAGAACTTCAAAGTCATTTGTAAATTCAATAAATAAGAACCATATTATTTATGATATAAGTGCATATCAACTGAACTCCAGAGTGTAGTTGCTCAGGAGAAGGGCAGTTGAGGAATGGCCTCTCACAGAAAGAGTGCCATACAGACACCTGCTGCGAGCCTCCATTGTCCTCATAAAATGGAAAGAAGAGTCACCTCTACCCCATTGTTGAGCTTACAATACCACAGTTAACTGGGTCTCATTGCTCCTGTGACTCTATCTTAGGTAAAAATGTCTGTGCTGACAGTTCCCAACAACAGTGTCCCCAGATTCCGTCCCCCTCCCCTAGCCTGTTTCTATAGCAGGCACTTTTCCTCTTCTCTCTCTCTCTCTCTCTCTCTCTCTCTCTCTCTCTCTCTCTCTTTCTCTCTCTCTCTGTCTCTCCCTTCTCTTACACATTATGACTTGCAATGCATACATTTATGGGTATAAAAAACCAGTGTCTTTTATTTTTGACTCATCTGTGGGAAAAATCTTCACCTTTCACTTTTGCCACATTCAGTGACTGTCACTTGCCACTTGTCTTCCTGCTGTTCATCAACTTGCTCAAGTGGGAGCTAGTACAAAGTAAGGAAATAACAAACGCCCAAGGATAAGAGAAACAGAACTGGACTTCAGTAGGAAGTGTCCCACATGGAAGAAAGGGAGAAAAGGGAGCGACACTGGGACACCAGTGGAGGGAAGTGGACACTGTAGTAGGCCGTGTGGTGCTGTAATATTCCACGGGTGAGGCCCTACAGCTACAATTTTGCAAACCATAGTGCCTGAAATAAAATTAAATTAATTTTCTAGGTTTTATAAATATTTAATTTTTATTTTATTATAACGCCATGAGATATACAGTTACAAAGCTGTTCATGATTGGGTTTCAATCATACAACGTTCCAGCACCCATCACTTCAACAATGCACATTTCCCAACACCACTGTCCCCAGATTCCTCCCCCTCCCCAGCCTGCTTCTCATAGCAGGCACTTTTCCTCTCTCTCTCTCTCTCTCTCTCTCTCTCTCTCTCTCTCTCTCTCTCTCCTTCTCTTACACATTGTGACTTGCAATGCATACATTTATGGATTATCATATATATCCCTTTGCCTATGTTCAATGCTCAGTTCTTGTCAGGCGTTATCATTTCCAACAATTTTTATTAGCACACTATTCCCTTCTTTATCTTACCTAGCCTCTGACTCCCACAAGTATGTGGGAGTCAGAGGCTAAGATAGAGAAAAAAAAGTTTTAGAGATTAATATAAACAAGTAAGAATGCATGTTGGCAAGCACTGTGATGGAATATGGCCATAGGTGTACTACTTTACTATCACTTGTCACTTGTCTTCTTGTTGTTCATCAATTTGCTCAAACAGGCACCAGTAACATCTCCATATGTCCTGTTGCATGCTAGTATAGCCCAAGTGCATCGGCTCACTCCAGGAACATGAAGAGCCTTAAACCATTCTTTCAGGTCATGGGAATGAGGTCTATAATTATTACTGGTTTTTGGCATACCAAATACAACACAGGAAGCTTACCAGGCTCTGCCATGCGGGTGGTATACTCTCAGTAGTAGGCTCTTATCGTGTGCCTACAATGAACCGCAATGGGGAGAGATCGGCTTTTCTCTTGGGTGGAGAAAAGAGTGAAGCAGAATTCACTACTTTACTATAATAAAAGAAAAAGTAGCCTAGGCAACCAAAGCAACAGAAATTCCTTCCTCACAGCTCTGGAGGCACCTCTGCTTGGCTTGCAGACGGCCACCCGCTCACTGTGTCCTCATGTGGCCCCAGTCCTGGAATGTCCCACTCCTCCCACAAAAACACCAGTCACATTTGTAACCTCAGTCACCTCCTAAAAGGCCCAATCAGCAAATTCAGTCATATTAAGATTAGGGGCTTCAACCTATGAAGGTGGGGTGTGAAGGGGAGACACCAAATCCAAAACCAGAGGCAAAGGAGCTCAGGCCAGTAGGAAGAAAGAAGAGATGATTGTGGGAAGGACACAGCAAAGTCCTCATCAAACTGAGATGCAGAATCCAGCCAGAGGAAAAGTGGCATTAATGGACTTGGGATGTGAAGTGAAAGTGGACTGGGCAGAGATGGAGACTGAGTCGCCCTATGTCTGCAGGTCACAGCACTGTTTATTCAGTTACTTCGTTCTTTCACTTAAAAAAAGATGTTTGTTGGGGCAGCTTGAGTGTGTGATTAGCAAGAAGAGCAAAGATGTGTGGATGAGAGAAACGATTAACCAAAAAGTTGAAAGAAATGGGAGAAAGAGAATGCCTCAAAGAGGGCTGTGAGCTGAATTAACTGAACGCTGCTGGAAGCTCGACTGATGGCACACTATAAAGATAATGATTTAAAATGAAATGCTTTGATTTTTGCTTTTGCATAAGAGGTAATTAAAGAAAAAGAACTAGAACACATAACTATTGAGGACATGGTGGCTGAAGCCACACCAAAAAGGCAGAGCCCTGGTACCCAATAGAATACAGGAGCGCTTAAAAAAGAACAGGAACGTTCCTCGCTCAGCATCCAGACTGAGTTCGATTGGGTTGTTTTGAGGCTTTGTTTCTGAAGGCAAAACTTGCCATAAATTAGGAAATCACTGTATCACCGTCTTCCCGTTTATCTTTGATTTGCTCGAGCGGGCACCAGTAATATCTCCTGTCTCATGACCTGTCTCATGCAAGTATAACCTAAGGGAACCTGCTTGCTCCAGGAACATAAAAGAGCCTCGCAGCGGGTAGGGCGTTTGCCTTGCACGCAGCCGGCCCATGCCGGCCCGGGTTCGATCCCCGGCATCCCATATGGTCCCCTGAGCACCGCCAGGAGTAATCCCTGAGTGCAGAGCCAGGAGAAACCCCTGAGCATTGCCGGGTGTGACCCAAAAAGCAAATAAATAAATAAATAAATAAATAAATAAATAAATAAATAAATAAATAAACAAATAAATAAATAAATAAATAAAGAGTCTCAAACCATTCCATCAGGTCATGGGAATGAGGTCTATAATTGTTACTGGTATCTGGCATATCAAATGACACGGGTAGCTTGCCAGGCTCTGCCGTGGCAAAAAAAAAAAATTAGGAAATAGTTTTCCAAAATAAAATTCATTTTTGTATGATGGTATACAATATATACAATAATCAGTATATAGTATACTGATTTTTCCCCTAAATGTGCTATTTTAATAAAGTTCATGAATAAGAAAAAAGAATTGTGAGAGTTTTGTGTGTGTGTGTGTGTGTGAGCACGCACATGCACACTGACTCCACGGCACATGTGCCCTAGCTATCCTGACCCCTGGGCTTTTCTTGGCAGCTTTCTTGGCTGTTGTATCCATGCCCTGAAATGAGTTTAATTCATGCAGATGCGCCATTGTCGTCCTTTATCGCTTGTGTGCGTGGTACTCATGCATCCCTCAACTGGAGAGCATTAAGCAGGAAAAAGAAATGCCAAAGGTCCTGAAGAAAAGAGGAAATAAAGGAAGGAGCATATGAGGAGAGCTGAAGCAGGAGAAGGACTTAAAGACTGGAAATCAAAAAAAAAAAAAAAAAGACTGGAAATCCAGGGACACCAGGCAGGCATCGGAAGACCTTACAGTTGTCAGTGGCTAGCGAGGATGGGGTGGAAGATAGTACAGAAAGCTCTATAGACAAGGCTGACTGTCTCCTCTCTGGGCCTGCAGTCTCGGACCTTCTGCTTTAGTGTGTCCTGACTCTAGAGCAAGATTCCAAGACTCCAGACTGGACTTGGGCTAATAGAGCTTGTAAGCTCATCACTGGCAACCAATAGCCGATGGCCTCTACCCAGGTGGTCAAACAAATATCATCATTTTCTCTTCATGAAGGGCCATGCCAGAGGTCTAGAAGCATTATTCCAGACTATTTCCCAAAGCGTGAAGTAAAGGAAAAAAAGAATCCTTCAATCATTTAAGGGAATGCTGCACCCCTTTGTCAATACACTGGCAAATGCATTAGCAGTCAGGCCTCTGAGAAATCCTAAGCATAGGAGATGGGGGTGGGGGGCCTTTCACTCTCCTTAGGTCTTCTAGTGTCATACTACACTACACAGCTGGTTAATGTCTATCCCTCTAATTAGTTGTATGACGTCAAGAGCAGGAGCTCTAACTCCCCTCCCAGATGCACTCTGTCAATGCAGGAAACATTAATTCCCCCTTTCTGGATCAGTTGTGGTCTCTTAGATGACCATCTTCCTGGCCAAGCAATGGGTCCTGAACCAGTCCAACCAACAAGGCCTTATTGGCCTGGTCTCCCACTTGGAAATCCCAAACATGCCTCCTACCAAGAATTTGGCAGCAAGAAATGAATTTGCTGTAACTTGTATGTTGGAGTTTAGCCAAAAATGGGCTTAATCCTTAAGATTAGAGACATAGTTCCAGGGCTAAGAATTCACTATTGAAACTGGAGGAAAGTTGTGTGAGCCAGAGAGTCTAGAGAATGTGTGTGATCTGGAACAAATCAGAGCTCTCCAAACAGGCCTCTGCTGTCCCAGTCCATGAAATAAAGATTAGAATGGCATTAGGGGATGAGTTATGCTTCCCTCCAAATTCCTATGTTGAATTCCTGACTCCCAGTACCTGAGAATGTGACTATATTTGGGGATAGGTCTTTTGAAGAGGTCAATAGGGTTGAATGAGCTGGAGCGTGGGGGGTAGGGGGGCGGGAGGAGTAAGTGTGGGGAGGGGAAGGAGGGCTCTGATCAAACACAACTGGTCTCCTTACAAGAGGCACTAAAAGTCAGACACAATGTAAAGGGATCACTCTGTAAACCACGGGAGATGGTGGAGAGAGAATTCAGATGAAACCAAATTTACTGACACCTTTAACTTGGAGTTCTGGGCCCCGTAAGAGAGAAAAGTGAGTCTGTGGAGGAAGTCCCCTTCTCCGTAGGATTTTCTTGTGATAGTCCTAGAAAAAATCTTATAGATGGATAAACTCTACAGAGCAAGTGCCCACCATGCTCTCTCACTGCCATGGTCCAATGTATCACAAAGCCACTCTTCTCCCATGTAACAGAGGTGAACTTGCCCCCAAGTTACAAGGAACAAGAAGAATCTGATTGTATTTAACTGATTCCTATGGCTAGAAATTAGCTTAGACAGGCAGATGACCAAAGTTAGGCCAGATCCCAGAGGCACTGTGTCCTGGGGACCCTAGAAAGAGTTTTTCTCACTCTGGTAGAGAGACAGTTGCTGTGGGCTTTTGTTCTCCAAGAAACACACTGATAATGAGTGTGGTTGTGGAATTATGTGCCTGAGAAGCCATTGTGTTTTTGTGTGTGTGTGTGTGTGTGTGTGTGTGTGTTTCAGATACTATATTCTAGGCTTATTTAAAAGTTAATTCTCACCTTGAGTATGCAAATTACAAGCTCCACAAAATCCTCATTTTTACTTTGTAGTTTACAAAATAGAAGTTTGCTTTCATTTATATTCCATATTTATCAAGGCAAGGAATTATTTAGGAAAAAAATTTGTTCTGCTTAAGGCATATTTGGGAATAAACCATTGTACAAATTATTGCACCCTTGAAACCACAGTGCATAACACACTGTCTGAATAAAGTCGGTGAAGAAATAAACCAGGCATATTTACCAGACTTAGGTCATACATGTAGATCAGAAGACAAAAATACATTTTCCTTGTCAAAGTATGCAGATATTTGAAAACTTTGGCTTCCTTGTTTGGAATTTTTAGAACCAAGGCTCACTAAGCATAATTATTCAGGCTATAAAAACATTTTTTTCTGTACCCAAATTTCTGAGAAGCCCTTGTTAATAGCATTGTAAACCACAGAAGTCTCAATCATTTAAAAAAATTTTAAACATGTGCCTCTAAATGGATCATCTGCAGATGGGAGCATTTGCAGGTATCTGAGACTGTAGCCTGCAAGCAGAGATAACTTCCCAAAGATGGCACATAGGCAATTTGGGTGGCGATGCCCCCTAATGATTTTGTAGCAACCCGCATTCCAACTCAGGGTTTCCGTGATGGTAGATTCAATGTTCCTCTTTCTTAAAGTCAGACCAGAGACTTATGTGGGCTCCATTGAAGGAGCCCATCTAGATCTCCACCAGTCCTGTGACCCCTAAGAAACTGTGTCCCTAAGAATTTTCATGTGATAGAAAACCTATAAAGCAGCCCTCCACAACTCCAGAGTAGGAACTATCTTCGATCCTGTAAAGGAAAAGAGCAGGGGTTAAAGAAGTCAGTCACTTGGCCAGAGTCACTTTGATGAGGTCAGAAGGTGACAACTGTCTGACCTGAATTCCTTCTCTTACTCATGCTCTGTCCTAAACTATGAAAAAATCAGAAATTTTCCACCGGCCAGAAAACCTCTGCAGGTCGTGGAGAAGCAATCCTGGCCACTTGAGACAGACTTAATCTGAGTCTCTGACTTTTCAGAATTTCTCAGACTCCAGAATCCTTCTTGGTAACTTTGTAACTAAAGTGTTAAGAAACTAGCAGGAAGGATTCAGGTGTTATCTGTGCCATGTTCTCTGAGCACCTTGGGAGCTTCAGACAAAATTATAAATTCTCAGCTGACTTCTATCATCTGTTCTTCAGAGATTGCATGGTTTTCCAAAATACAATGCTGATATTGGGGGGTGAGGGGGGGAGATTGGGTCAGAAGTCAAAAAACACATGATTCTTCTCCTCTTTGTTTTCTTCTTCAATGGACATTTGGGGATTGTTAAGGACTTTTTCTCTATTCATAAAAAGTTATTATAAAACCTCAAGTGTATAAGTTACTGTGAGAAAAAGAAAAAGTAAGTAGAATACAAAGAAGAAATGGGGCCGGAGAGCTAGTTCAGCGGGTAGGGTGCTTACCTTGCATGCAGTTGACCTGGATTCAATCCCTGGCACCCCATATGGTTCTGTGAGCCATCCAGGAGTGATCCCTGAGCACAGAGCCAAGAACAAGTCATGAGCACCAGCATATATAGGCCAAAAACCAAAAGAAAAAGGAAGAGGAGGAAGAAGAGGAGCCAGAGAGTGATATTCCAATGGGTCATGCACTTGCCTTGCAGATGGCTGATCCGAGTTCAATCCTCCACAACTTATATTACCTGAACCAGCTAGGAGTTATCCTTGAGCATAGAGCCAGGAATACACCCTGAACACTTCCGGTATGGCCCAAAACATAGGAAGGAAGGAGAGGAAAGGAAAGGAAAAGGAAAGGAAAGGAGAGAGAGAGGAGAGAGGAGAGGAGAGGAGAAGAGAGGAGAGAGGGAGGAGAGGAGAGGAGGAGAGGAGAGGAGAGGAGGGAGAGGAGAGGAGAGGGGAGAGGAGGGGAGAGGAGAGGAGGGAGGAGGAGAGGAGAGAGGAGAGGAGGGAAAGGAGAGGAGAGAGGGAGGAGAGGAAGGAGAGGAGAGGGGAGGAGGGAGGGAGGAGAGGGAAGGGAGGGAGGGAGAGGAGGAGAGGAGGAGAGGGAGGAGAGGGAGGGAAGGGAGGGGAAGGGAAGGGGGAAGGGGGAGGAAGGAAAGGAAGGGAAGGGAAGGGAAGGGAAGGGAAGGGAAGGAAGGAGGAGGGGAAAGGGAGGGAAAGAGGGAGGGAAGGGAAAGGGAGGGAAAGGAAAGGAGAGAGGGAAGGAATGAGATCTTACCTAAAGGAAGGAGGAAGGAAGAAAGGGAGGGAGCGAGATCTTATCTAGGTCAGGGAGATAACTCAAAAGACTGAAGCACACATGGCCCCTTGAGCACAGTCAGATGTAGTTCTGGTAACCCCCAGCACCCTTGAGCTATGCCACATGACTGGTCCTATCACTGAGTCAAGAGACCCAAACTGTAGGCTAAGGTTCCTAAGCACCACTGGGGAAGCCACACACACACACACACACACACACACACACACACACACACAGTAATGATTTATCATGAAATATAAGTAATTGTCCTTGAAATATGGCAAAAGACACTTAGCTGGATCTTAGGAAAGCATTCCGTACCAGATGGGTATGAGATATTGAAAGTGTTTACAAGAAAACTCACGACAAACTCTAAAAATCTGACTTTACTCAGACAAGTCCTAGCCTGACCCAAGATGGCCCTCTCAGCCCTCAGTTTTCACAGCCCCAGAAAACCAGAGCCAGCTAGACACTGTAACCTAATTTCAGATTTTCTGGAGACAGTCTGATTAGACCAGCCCAGACTTTGGGTTATTTTCTGAGTGGGGTGTCCAATCAACTCGATTGAAGAAGCAAAAAAAAAAAATGCGATTAAAAATAAAAAAGTAAAAAGAAAGCAAAAGCACCCAGACTAAAGCCTTCTTGTGTGAGTGCCATTGAGTGTGAGATGGAGAGGCAGGAGGGTTTTTCTCACATTAAATGGTAGGAGCAAAGCATGTCCTTCACAAAATGTGCATGCATTTTGAAATATCCTTCCACCATGATGAAAGCTTCTACATGGAGATTTTCATTGAAGTCTTTCCAACCCAACCTGCTTCCTCCCTTACTTATTTTTCTTTCATTTTAGTGAGGAAGGGAGACTCCAAAGCAGTGCTCAGGGTGCCCAATGGCCACTGATGGCAATTCTCAGGCAACTGGGTCAGCAATTCAACTGTCCAAAGCTTCAGTGCTGCTTGGGTCCAATGCGGGGACCACCAGCACCACCCTGGCGGTACTTGGGGGCCTTCAGGGCTACACCTGGAGAGCCACGTGAGGGATTACGGGGGGGTCACATACGGTGCTGAGGAGCAGACCTGAGACAGGCTCAAAACCTCAAGCCTTATCCTCCCCCCATCCCCTCCTTTCACGGATTCAATTGTACAAAATGTCAGAGAAAGACAGGAGGGGCCATACCGGCCCATAATCCCCACTCTCGGAAATGGGGTCCCAGGGTGGGGTTCCGCCCAGGAGAAATAGAGGATGGGAGTAGTACCATTATCTCCAGTCCAAGGAAGGAAACACAATCGCAGCCACTTCCTGGACAGCTGCCTGCAGCAAATGAACACTTTCACCAGCCCAGCCCCCAGATTAACCCATCACCTCTCTCCTCTCTCCAAGAGTTCAGCCCAAGAACAGACCTCAATTTCTCAAGCCCTCCTGGCAAATGTTTCTCAGGAGTGGAAGGAGGTTCAGCTCAGCCCACAGGTCGGACCCCATCACCCACACTGACTAGAGTCTCCAAAAGTGAAAATGTCGCCATGGCACTGTTTGCTCTAAACCCTCTACTCATCGCTACCCATAGGCAATGGGCCCAGTCTAGGAGGTCCTGTACCCACAGACCCTGTTTCCCCCCACTCCATTCTCATGGTTCCTGACTCGGTAGCACCTGCTCCAGCCTTGCTGAATTGTCCATTGCTGCATAACTTGGTACCAGATACTGCCCTACTCTTCCTCCTGCCTTCACTGGCCTTTCCCTGAGCTTGGTCAGCTAAAACACAGCTAAACCCCTGCCTCAGCTTGACATTATCAGCCCAGGAGGAGATTATTGGCTCACGGCCATCTTACCCTATTAAGCTATAATTTCAGTGTTTATAGCTTCAGAGCTGAAATTCAGACTTGATGTAAGGTGGTGTCACAGAGTCCAACAATGCTTGAAGCAAGAGTAAAAGAGCAGGGGCTAAATAGATAGTACAGGGGTTAGGGTAATGCACTCAGCAGACCCCCAGTAACAGCCAGATGTAAACCCTGAGTACCACACAGAAAGACACACACACACGCACACACACACACAGCGGCTCACGCACATACACACACATTCACACACTTGTGACTACAAGAAAGAAAGAGAAAAAATAAGAAATGGAGACATTACTGTATCTGAAAATTGTCCCTTTGGAGCCTGAGCAAACAAAGGCAATCGTTTCACTGGAACAACTTGCATCCTCATAGGTTTCCATCCTTCCAAAGCCCCCCCCATCCCAAAGCCCCTTTGATCCACAGGCTGTCCCTGTTTGGTAAACAAGTATTATACTCATTTGACTTCCATGCATCTATTTTGGGCTTGGGATCATGCCTCTCCATGCTTAGGGCATACTCCTGACTGCGTCCTAGGTTCCTGGGGGCAGAATACGGTCCTGGAGATGGAGTGTAGGCCTCCCACAGGCAAAGCCTGCGCTCAGCCCCCAACCACTTCGGGCCCAGTGAACCCCATTTGACAAAGAGCAGTTATGGGCGTCAGAGAAGGAAGATGACTAGAAAAGCCACCCACTGGTGTCCCTTCAGAGCAAGAGGATTCCTTCCCCCCCAAAAGGATCCCTTCTGGGTCAGCCCGGAGCAGCCGCCCTCTCCTGGCCAGCTCCTGCCCAGCACTAACACCATAGGCTTTCCCTTGGTCCAGCAGATGGACACCAGCTCAGCATCCTCCAGCCCCTGTCCTACATCTGGGCATACAGTGAATAATTCTTCATTTCTTTGGAGAGCTTGTTGCTGTCAAAGTATTTATAGCCACTCCTGGCCCCCGGAGGCATCTTTTCTCTCTGGTTTAATTTTAGCTGCCTTTGTCTTCCTCCCCTGACTTCTGTGCTGAGCCCTCCCGGGTTTCCTCCACTGCCTTTGTTCTCCAGGTGTTTGTTCCCATCTTCTTTCATTGCTAAACCGAAACAATCTCACCACAAAGTTGTCTCTGAAGCTTTTATGTAACCTTCTCCTCCACACCCCGCACCTGTCTTTATGGTGAGCTGTTTCTCTCTCTGTCCACTTTCCATTTCTCTTGCCCTGGGTTTTTGCCTTTATTTTTCCATCTAACCCGTTTACCAATAAAGAAGAGCGAGTATGGCCGCAGGCCGGCAAGACCATCAATAATGGCTTCTCAATGGCTTCTAGCGAACGACATTTTAAAACTCAGATACCTCTGTCTCGGTCCCTCAACTCAGCTAGTCCCAAAAAGCTGTGTCAAAGTCACTTGCAGCCTTGTTGGGGGATCCTGAAATTGACCCTGCCATCATCTTGCCCTAGAGCCTAGTGAAATCCATCTAAAGAAATTATGAATACATGCTAACCTTTCACTATCTGTATAGCAAACCATAATGCCCAAAAGGAAAGAGGAAATGGAGCTTGACATAAAGGCAAGTGAGGGCAGGTGGAGGGGAGGGTAACTGGGGTCATCGGTGGTGGGAAATGTGCTCTGGTGAAGGCCGGATGTTTGAACATTGTATGACTGAAACCCAATCATGAACAACTTTGCAATGATGTATCTCACAGTGAGTCAATAAAGAAAATTTTTTAATTTTTAAAAATAAATCAGGAATAGCAAACGCCTGTTCTTGTCTTCCCCTCCCTCCACCCAAAAGCCTAAAAAGATTTGGATAGGTTTTGTCCTTCTTTGTTGGGTTCCTCTCATGAGAGGACGTTATTATTTATTCTGGCACCCACATGTTCGCAGCCCACCCTGTATTTCCTGTTCTGTTTGTCTCTAAAAAGTCAGTCTAGCCACCATGCAGGGAAGCTAGTTGCTCTGACATGAATCCACTGTCTTCTAACCTGAAGCATGTTGTCAAAAAGCTTTCTTGACCCTTGACCTTGTCTCATTTGTTTCGCCTTTGAGTGGCAACATAACTGAGTTTTCTGGTTATGATTTGGCAGAACTAGCCAGGAGCTGAGGAGGCTGCAAGTCAGAATACTTCCAGGTAAACCTACAGCTAACAGTGGGCCCCTTCTCCCAGAGGGTTGTTCTCTTCCCCTGTCTGATGCTGGCTGCCGCTCAACTCACACCCAACAGGTCAGAAAAACCTTCTTACCCTTCTGGGGTAAGACGATGATCACGTGTGTGAGGCCACCTCAGTGTCCAGGAATGGGAAAGTCTCCTTGGGGTGAGTGGCCAAGAAAATCCTTCCCTCCTTACAGGCCCTATTTCCTTGTTCAAGTGCTGTAGGTGGTAGGGGGGGAAGAAGAAGGGGCACCAGGTAATCTAGTGAAGACAACTGGTCACTTTTAAACTCCACAACATGAACAGTAGTCAGACAGAGAGATAATAGCTATGGCTTAGAGGCAGGAATAAGAGCATATAAACTCATATTACAAACATCATAAATAGGGTGGCGGAAAGGTGGGCAGCTTGTTCTGGAAAGCTCCCTCGGACCCTTTGTTAGCACCTGCGCTGATCAGAGTACCCAGGCAGATGGCAGGAAAAACGTGCATGGCAGGATTAAATGTAAAGTCAAAGGCATGAAGACCAGCAAGTAACTGTGAGGAGAGGCGGGTCAAAGAGCATTAGTGACAGACTAGGACGGTGGTGGGATGGGACAGAACCAGAGAGAAGACAGTATAAGGCCAGAGTGAAGAACTCACATAGGAATAAGGTGAAAGTTTGTGGTCATAGTGAAAATAGTGAGGACTTTACCCCAGATCTGTGAATCTATTCATCTCTGTGTGTGAATAGATTTCACATACAGAAATAGAACAAAATATGGCCACTTATGTCTGTCATTTCACAAGGGGGGGGAGTGATGGGGTGCACTATTGAGGGAGATACAAACTTTCAATTTGGAGTCTGTGAGTTCTTAGAATAGGTATATCTGTGCTGTAGGCAGCCTGAAATTCTGTTTTTTTGCCATTTGGCCTTTTCTGTCTGGGCCATTTGTTGTTCAGTACCTGGAGGCAATTTAATGAGATTTTGTGACCTCTACCTGCGTGCCTTTGGCTTAAGCTCCTTTACATTGGGAGGTGCTCCATTTGTGTTTAGAATGTTGGTTCTGCCTGAGTTTGTGCTGGGATTTGGTTTTTGCTCTATTTAAGTGTTTTGTTTGGAATTTGATTTTGTTCTATTTTGAGTTTGTGTTTGAAATTTGGTTCTGCTTGCTTTGAGTTTGCATTTGGATTTGGATTTTGTTCTATCAGAGTTTGTGTTTAGGGTTTGGTTTTCTTTGTTTTGCTTTCCTATAAGGAATTCTTCCTCCGTGCTTTCTAAAAGCTTCTGGGCCGTATCATTAAACATGCAGCTCCATGAGTAAAAAGATTTTCTATTGTTACTCTGCTTGACCTATGCAGGGACTATTATTTGAGAAGAGAATGACCCAAAACGGATCTCTAAATTACTATAGTATCCTACAATGATAAATGTTTTGTCAGAAAGCTGGTAAATGGAACAAAATATCCTATATCCAAGCTTTGATGTCATTACACAACAAGAGTTCTACAGTGAGGGCCCCAATTAATGGTGTATAGGGGAGGGAAAGTTTGGATCCTAATAAAGTTGGAAGACTTTTAACTGGTTTTTGGTCCTATGAGGGTAGGAAAATGGATTTTAACCGAAATGTCTTAGTAGAAAAGAACAAATGGATTAAAAAGGTAAAGAATAGTATAAAGACATCATGGCTAGGACAGTAATTTTTTAACACCTGCAATCAGCTCAAGTCTTAAGGTTTTAGTAACCATAAGGATTGGAATGGGCTCACAGACATGGAGCAGAGCTGCTACTGGCTCTCCCTGTGCCCAACTGCTCATGAGGTGCCCAGGAGAGATGGCGGGTTCTAGCCCTGGCCCGCCACCCCAGCAGAGCCTTGCAACAAGCCAGACGACCCCCCACTCCTTGAGGGCCTCCATTTTCCACATCCGACTTCTCTCCTCATCAGAACTCCAGGCTGAGATAGGCCACTTGCGGCCTCGCGGTTCATCAATAAATGCTGAATTTAGAGATGACTACAAGAGTATGCTACCTGCACGGCAGAGCCTGGCAAGCTACCCGTGTTGTATTTGATATGCCAAATACCAGTAACAATTATAGACCTCATTCCGGAATGGATTGAGGCTCTTTATGTTCCTGGAGCAAGCAGATGCCCTTGGGCTCTACTAGCGTGAGACAGGACATATGGAGATGTTACTGGGGCCCGCTCGAGCAAATCGATGATGAAAGGGAAGACAGTGACAGTGAAGGGATTGGAATCCTCTCTCTCTCTCTCTCTCTCTCTCTCTCTCTCTCTCTCTCTCCTTTTTGGGCATTATGTCTTGCAGTATAGATACTGAGCAGCTATCATGTTTGCTCCTTTACCAATTTTCAACACGCAGTTCTAATCCAGAGTGGTCATTTCTAAGTATCTTTGTCGTTGTGGTCCCTTCTCCATCCCAACTGTCCCTCTCCCCAAGCACTTGTGGCAGGCCTTTTAACTGTGGAGAGGGATAGACATAGAATGAATGGGCTCATTTGTGAGATATAGAAAGTCATAATATGAGAGTAATACCAAGGACAATAGAAATAAAGACCAGGAGAATTGGTCCATGGTTAAAGAATTCTCTTGAGTTTCAAAAGTTGCACTAAGTTTAAAACCAGGGATCCAAAGAGGGAAAAAAGAAAGAAAATTAATGGGTTAGTTGGGGGGTCTACAGATTGTATAAAGCAAGTTAAGAGATCTGTCTTCCTTCAAGATTTTGTCTGAGATTCTGTCTTTTGTGACCATCATTATAGGAAAATCAAGAGAATAAATTAAGGTTTTATGCCTTAGTTGACCAGAACCGAACTTAATATCTTGATGTCAAAAATGATTGAACAGATGTTGGACTACCATACAGGGCAAGACCCAGGTTCTACTGGGAATAATACTGTCTCTGTCTTATAAATGAAGGTATGACTTTAGCAATCTAAAGGAGAAACATCTTGAAGCAGTGGTCTAGAACTTTGAACTTAATTTAATGAAAGTTCTTTGGGACTTTCTCAGACAAATATAGTATAGGAGATAAAGTACTGACCTTTCATATAGTTGGCCCCTGTTAGATCCCTGACAAGACATTTCACAAGGAAATAAAAACACTCAACCCCATCAAAAACTGGGGAAAGAGATGAACAGAAACTTCCTGAAAGAAGAAATAAAGATGGCCAAAAGGCATATGAATAAAGATGCTCTAAATTACTAATCATCAGAAAAATGCAAATCAAAACTATAATGAGATATCAACTCACACCAAAGAGACTAGCACTCATCAAAAAGAACAACAACCAGTGCTGGCATTGATGCGGGAGTCATGGGGCAGTAACCCTCATTTACTGCTGGTGGGAATGAGGGCCTTCCAAAAAGGCCCAGCCTTTTTGGAAGACAATATTGACATTCCTCACAAGCTAGGAATTGAGCTTCCTTATGACCCAGCAACTGTTTTCCTGTGAATATACCCCAGGGGTCAAAAACACAATGCAGAAAAGACATCTGCACTCCTATGTTATTACAGCACTATTCACAATAGTCAGAATCTTGAAACAATCCAAGCACTCAAGAACAGATGACTGGATAAAAGAAGCTACTGTACATCTATACAATGGAATACTATGCAGCTATTATAAAAACTGAAGTAATGTAATTTGTTGTTACATGGATGGATCTGGAAAGTATCATGCTGAGTGAAATGAGTCCAAAGGAGAAGGACAAACCCAGAACAACCTTGCTCATTTGCAGGATATAAGGAAACATAGTAAAGAGTTATTAATGCCCAAAGATAATAGAAATGAACTGCAGGATAATCAGTCCTTAAAAGGAAGTTTGTCACTGTTGGGGGAGGGGTTTAAGTCAGGGAAGAGAACTCTTAGACAATGCTAGATGGAAGTGGTCACTGGGACAAGGACTGGGTTCTGAAAGGAGGTAAGGGACACCTAAGGGCAAAGAAAGGAAAAATGTGTCTGCCAGGGAGACAGGCTGGAAGGTGGAAGGGAAACTGGAGACATTGGTGGCGGAAAGTGAGCACTGACAAAGGTACTAGGGATGAAATATTGTATCCCCTGAAATGCAATCATTTATAATTTTGTAACTTTGTAATTCACAGTGATTTAATAAATTAAAAATAAGAGAGTACTGGGAAACAATATGGACATTTCTCCCAATACTAGAAATTGAGCTCCCATTTGACCCATTAATACCATGCCTGGGAATATACCCTGGGGGCCAAAAAACACACAACAGAAATGTCATCCGCATTCCTTGCAGTACTGTTCACAAGAGCCAGAATCTGGAAACAACTAGAGTGCACGAGACTGGTTAGAGAAACAATGGTTCGTCTACACAATAGAATACTATGCAGCTATGAACAAAATGAAATCATGACATTTGCTTAAAAATGAATAAACATATAAATATCACGCTCATTTGTGTGATATTTTAAAAAAAATATTATGAGACTAATATCCAAGAGTGGTAAAACAGGGGCCAAGAGGACTGGTCAGTGGTTGGAAGCTTACCACAAGTGTGTGGGTGGGCAGAGGAGTGGAGGAGGGCCAAGGGCAGTCAGGACAGAGGAGGGACTAGCATGACAATAATAGATATAATCACTATGGACAAGAACTAAATGCTTAAAGTAGATCAAGGGATATACATAATAACCTTTCAGCAAACTATAATTATAATTATAGTTTGCAAATGTATTGCAAACTATAATGCTCAAAAAGGAAAGAGAGAGAAAGAAAAAGTGAGAGAGAGAAAAGAGAGAGAGAGAGAAGAAAAGTGCCTACATAGCTGCATAAGTGTGGGGACAGGATGGAAACTGATGGTGGGAAACATACACTGGTGAAGGGATGGGTATTGGAACATTATCTGACTGAAACACGATCATGAGCAACCTTGTAACTGTGCATATCACTGTGCTCCAATAATAAGTAAATAAATAAACAAGAGGATTACCAGCACTGCTTGTTTGCCTTTCATACTGCTGCCGTATTAAGGGCTCTTTCGGGTCAGGAAAATAAACATTTCTGTTACTGGATTTGGCATATCGAACACGCATCGGACAGCTTGCCAGGCTCTACCATGCGGGCGCTATATTCACATTACTTTGTGGGGCTCTCTCAGAGGGGTGGGTAGAATATTTACGGTTTGGAGACAACCGCTGGACTAGAGCCATTACCGACTGGATCCCAGGGGATGTCAAAAGATCACGTGGCCGCCCACCTACAAGATGGTCAGACTTCCTTGTAAAGACCCTGAAGGTTTGAGGCTCTTCATATTCCTGAATCAACCAGATTCCATTGGGCTACAATGGCACGTGATAGGGTCCAATGGAAATGTTACTGGCGCCCGCTCAAGCAAATCGATGAATAACGGGATTCAAGTGATCAAGTGATTAGTAAGAGCAACAGTATAGCAGGTAAGGAGTTTGCCTTGCATGCAGCTGACCTGGATTCAATCCCCAGTACCCCACACGGTCTCCTGAGCTCAGCCAAGAGTAATTTCTGAGCACAGAGACAGGAGTAAGCAGAATGTGGTCCAAAAACTAAAATAATTGCAATAATATTTTAAAAAGGAAAAATGTTTAATCTTCTTAACATATATGTGAATAATAATGTAATTATTCTAAATTATTTGGAAATCCTGGAGACTAATAATTTTGGTTAATTCTGGGTAATTTAGAATATTTGTTACAAAACTGATCAACTACCTTGCCAATGGTGTTGTAAAATCTTTCGTCTTGAGCATTCTGAAGACTTTTCCCATTTGCAGAATTGTTTGAATGCCTTGTTTAGAGAAATGTGTAGGGAAAGGCCTTTGACATACTCCAGATTACATACTTGTCATGGAACTGAAGATAAAATTGCAACACTTTTAGAAAAATTGAACACTTAAAAAAATTCATACTTTTAACATGACACTGAATGGACTGCTGAGAAAGAATTTTCATCTATGGAACCCTAGTAAATCATACCTTAGAAGTAGAACTGCAACATTGGCTTTCTACTTGACACTTTCAATGTGTTCATTAATACTTTACAGCAATGTCTTGTCTGCATAAATTCAGGAAGACAAGAATACTTTATCTTTGTAATATATAATTTGGGAACTGATATCCTTAAGACTGTCTGGAATGTCAACGGCAACAATAGTTTAGAAATTAAGGTTAATTAACCTCCTAGTACAAGATCCAGGGCCTCTGTCATATTTACTTTGCTTAAACTTCAATTGCCCTAAAACCTACCTTAATTCCTAATACTCAAGATGTGAGTTCCACCCAGGGCCTCAGATAGACCCACAAGCAAGTTGCAATTTCACTCCCGTTTCAAGAATTGAAGACCTGGGGCCGGAGCGATAGCCCAGCGGGTAGGGCATTTGCCTTGCTCGTGGCTGGCCCATGCCGGCCTGGGTTCGATCCCGGCATCCCATATGGTCCCCGAGCACCGCCAGGAGTGATTCCTGAGTGCAGAGCCAGGAGAAACACCTGAGCATTGCCGGGTGTGACCCAAAAAGAAAAAAAAAAAAAAAGAATTGAAGACCTAAAGGCTCACAAGTAATCAAGTCATAGATGGTCAAGAGTATCTAAAGGTACACTCTGAAGGGACCAGTATGACAATAATAGTTACAAAAGTCAGACATGATCGCTCTGGACAAGAACTGAGTGTTGAAAATAGGTAAATGAATATACATGATAACCTTCAATATCTGTATTGTGAACCATAATGGCTAAAAAGGAGAGAAAGAGAGGGAGAGAGACAGAGAGAGAGAGAGAAAGAGAGAGAGAAGAAAAGTGCCTACCATAGAAGTAGGTATGGGGAAGTGGGAGTGTGGGGGGCACTGGGCTCATTGGTGGTGGGAAACGTACACTGGTGAATGTACAGGTGATGAACATTATATGACTGAAACCCAATCATAAACAACTTTGTAACTGTGTATCTCATGGTGATTCAATAAAAAAAAATTTAGAGACATGCTCTATTAAATGTAGGCAAAGGATTTACATGATAATCCCTCTACATGTATGTAGGGCAGGCCAGAATATGTAAGAGAAGGGAGAGAGAGAGAGAAAGAGAAAGACAGACAGACAGACAGGAAAATATAGAGTCAGAGACAGAAAAAGAGAGAAGAGGAAAAATGCCTGCCATGGAGGCAGGCTGGGAGAGGGGGAGGGAACTAGGGACATTGGTGGTGGGAAATGTGCATTGGTGGAGGGATGGGTGCTGGAACACTGTATGACTGAAAGCCAGTCATGAACAGCTTTGTAATTGTATAAATCACTGTGGTAAAATAAAATAAGACTTTTTTTAAAAAAATTAAGTAAAATAGTTACTAAGATCAGGTATCAGTGTCTGAATTTTGATTAAGCCTAAAGAGCCCTATCTCTACAAAGGCTATAATGTTATGGTATTTGGCTTCATCAAATACAGTGCAGGTCGTGGGGTGTGGGTGTGTACAGGGGGAGTGGCTCTGTCCCTCTGGGTCTCGTTACTGGTGGCGTTATTTTGATTAACCTGCCCTATTCTCAAAAAAAAAAAAAAAAAGGAATGAGGGGCCAGAGTCCATAGTCCAGCGGGTAGGGCATTTTCCTGCACGCGGCCAGCCTGTGCCGGCCGGGTTCGATTCCCGGCATCCCATATGGTCCCCAAAGCACCACCAGGAGTAATTCCTGAGTGCAGAGCCAGGAGAAATCCCTGAGCATTGCCGGGTGTGACCCAAAAAAAAAAAAAAAAAGGAATGCTCTGACCCAGACTGAGAGAAGTGGGGTCTGGGGGTCACTTAGAAGAACTCTAGGATTACGTGAATTAAAACATATTAGCCTGAGGCCTGTCCTTTAGAAAACTTGACGATTAATCTTCAGAGAAGCTACCTTGCTCTAAAGCGTTTAGTCTGTGCTAATTAGGACTCAGACCCCTTCTGGATAGTTCTGCTCACTGGACATTGGCCCCTGGGAAAGAACTGTGGGATGTAGCTCCTGAACCAAGAAATTCAATCTGAATTTTCCAGTTCCAGGGAGGGTCGGAGTGCCAACATAGCAGGTAAGGTGCTTACCTTGCTGGGTTCAATCCCAGCGTCCCATATGGTCCCAAGAACACTGAAATGATTCCTGAAAGCAGAGACAGGCATAACCCTGAACCATTGCCGGATGTGGCCCAAAAACATATTTTCCAGTTAAAGGGAAAATTACATCTAATTCTGAGTGTAATTATGCAAAATCACTTGCCATGTTACTCAGAAGTAAACTTCTTAATCTGTTACTGCAATTATTTAGTAGATAATCTGGGAAGATGCAAAGGGCAAAAAATGTGTTTCAGTAATGCCCTTTTTGTGAAAATCAGCTTTGTCGCTTCATTATTTTTTGAAGATTTTGTTTGTAAGCCAAATGGAATCCTGAATATTTTTTTCTCACTTTCTGACACAGTGTATCCAGGTGTTTGCTTTATTTTCTAGTAGATTTTTCACTGATTAACGATTCAGTCTTCTAAATGCAATGCAAACTGGAGATGGAAAACCCAGTAGAAAATGTGAGGAGCATCAGTGATGAGACTTGCTAAGTGGCTGCAGACAGCAGGAACTAGGGAAGCCAAGAGTTCCTGCCATTTGAAGATGTTTGGGCTGAGATACAGAACCCACCATTCTTGCTATTTTAACTTCTTCCCTCTTTTATCAAGGATTCAGATCACTTCCTGTTGATCATCGATTTGCCCAAGCAGGCACCAGTAAAATCTCCATTTGTTGGGAATGAGGTTCATCATTGTTACTGTGTTTGGCATATCGAATACAACCACGGGTAGTTTGCCAGGCTGTCATGGCTCTGGGTTCATCCCAGGAGGCCCAGTCTTTTTCTCTGTCAGACCATCAACCATCCAGAGCCCACGGGAAGAGCCCTGAGTGTAGACAACCCTGAGTGTCTCCTGTCTGCCACCTGACGATGCAGCCGGGCACTGCAGCCACACCTGCAACACCTTGAGGGGCAGAAAAGATTCAGATACAACCCCTAAATGGATAAATCTATATTCAGGACTGAGACCCTGGTTCAGTCCCAGAGGAAGCTTCTATCTAAGACTTTCCAACAATGAAACATTTTCAGCCGTTTAAAAGCCCTGGATTAGCTGAACGAGTTACTTGTTGGGGTCCCATTTTGAAACCATTGCACCCTGCCACCTACCCACCATGACTTACAGGCCAATGGTCCTTCCACCCCCTCTGAGCATCTGTGGAGAGCTGCAGTGCATAGGACACAGGTGCCCAAGAGCCAGTACAGCAGGTAAGGTGCTTGCTTTGCACAACACAGACCCCTGAGCACCATCAGGAGTAATCCCTGAGCACAGAGCCAGGAGTAAGCTCTAAGTACCACCAAGTGTAACCCAAAAAAACAAAAAGTGGAAAAAATAAACTCATAAAAATGAAACAATACCCAGGAGTATATTTCTCCGATATTTTGGAGCAGGGGGTGTGGGATGAAGTGCCCTTAATGGATAACTCCTGGCAGTGCTCAAGGGGAGTGTATGTGGGGCAGTTCCCCGCATGCTGGGCCAGCACCGTGCACAGAGCTAGGCGGTGGTCCTGCCCCACCTCCCCCATGTTCTGAAGACTATATTCTAAACTATCAGCAGCAGCTCTGCCTCTCATTCACGCTGCCGATTTCGCCACTCTAATCTGTTTATATGCTTGGCAAGAGCGATGCTCACTGTCAAATCTGTCTCCCAGAAGACCTTCTGTGGATGTCAGTCAGGAGGAGCTAGGGCAGGGAGCAGGGCTTAAACTTGCTCCACTCAAAACCGCTTTTCACCAGAGAAATTCTATTTTTAATAGTTGTACTTTGCTTTTTTTATTATTATTTTTATTATTGAATCTCAGTGAGATGCTCAGTTACTAAGCTGTTCATGATTGGGTTTCAGTTATACAGTGTTCCAACACCCGACCCTTCACCAGTGCACATTTCCCATCACTAAAGTCCCGTTTCCCTCCCACCCCCCTACCCCACCTGCCTCTATGACAGATACTCTCTCTCTCTCTCTCTCTCTCTCTCTCTCTCTCTCTCTCCTTTTTGGGCATTATGGTTTGCAATACAGGTACTGAAAGGCTATCATGTATATTCCTTTGCCTACTTTGTTTTCAGTTCTTTTCCAGAGTGATCGTTTCCAACTATTATTGTCATAGTCCAGAGAAATTTTTATGTGACCTAGGATCTACAGCTATATCAACTAGATATGCAGACCAAACATTTACCAAATCTAAAGAATTTTTTTTGCAATTTTTTTTTTCTTTTTGGGTCACACCTGGTAATGCTCAGGGGTTATTCCTGGCTCTGCACTGAGGAATTACTCCTGGCGGTGCTCAGGGGACCATATGGAATGCCAAGGATCAAACCCAGGTCGGCTGTGTGTAAGGCAAACGCCCTACACGCTAGACTATCACTCCGCCCCCTAAAGAAATTTATTTTAAAAAGAAAAATTTTAAGGATATCCATAATCACCACCTTCAGTTATGCAACGCCTTATGGGGTCATGGCCCACAGTGTAAGAGACTAGGACCTAGGTGAGGCTGTAAAAACAAAGACTAACAATATCCTTAGAGTTTAAAATCACCGAGGTTCACTGTGTTCACTTCTCCAAGTCTTTTGCAGTCAGCGGCCACAACTATCAGCTCATGCCTTGCCCTCACCGTGGATAGAAGGTGGGTGAGGAGCTGAATGCCAGTTCTTATATCTCTTTCCCAGAAGAGACACTTACATTCCTCCCCGTTCATATTTCATTTCCCAAAACAGATTACATACCGAGCCACATCCAATTTCAAAGTAAGGCTATGCCCAGAAAGCATAGTGGAATAAATCCTGTCAGGAAAAACTTGCCTGAAAGTGAAATAAGTCACCAACTAAGTATCTCTTGCAGTCTGCATGCCACTAAACTCTGTGGGACACCTGAGGAAGTCACATACCTGTATTCTGCTTTGTTTCTGTACAATTGAGTTGCAAAAGCCCAATGTATTGGCCTAATTGAAAGAGGTAAAGGGTTACAGTGGGGCACATTGCAGATCAAATGGGGTAGAGTGGAGGAAACCAGGGTCTGGGGATACCCAAGTCTCCTGAACTCTGGTGAGTTCCTTCCTGGGAGCCAAGAGGATCTACACAGCCTCCCGAAAGAATCCCAGTGACTTTAATAATCATAATATGGCAACCCCAGTTCCCTCCCATCACTTGACATCCCATTATTCGTTGATTTGCTCGAGCAGGCACCAGTACCATTTCCATTTGACCCTATCAAATGCCAGTGTAGCCCAATGGCATCTGCTTGCTCCAGGAATACGAAGAGCCTCAAACAGTTTGTTCAGGGTCTTGACAAAGAAGTCTGACCATCTTGTAGGTGGACGGCCACGTGATCTTTTGACATCCCGTGGGATACAGTCTGTAATGGCTCTAGTCCAGTGGTCGTCTCCAAATTGCATCCCTCCCATCACTCTTGGGAAATCCAGGACGCCTTCCTTCAGACCTGAGCCACTGCCTGCCCCATGGTCTGGCCCAGCAGAGAAGAACATCACAGCAATGTGGTTTACAAACCAAGCAGAAGAAAAGAGACAGGACTTTTGTGATATCCAAGGATTCCAAGGAGCAACTTCACAAAGGAAAGAAAACCCCACATGCTCTCTCAGCTACAGAAACTATGACCAGACACCCAAAATCAGAAATTTTAGGGGCTGGAGCAACAGTACAGTGGGTAGGAATTTGCCTTGCACGCATCCGACCAGGTTTGATCCCGGCATCCCATATGGTCCCCTGAGCACAATCAGGAGTAATTCCTGAGCAAAGAGCCAGGAGTAACCCCTGAGCATCGCTGGGTGTGACCCCCAAAAAATGAAAGGAAATTTTATCAGGTACTAATAATGCTCAATTTAATGCTAGCATGCTTCCTTTTCTGTTTAATTCTACTATTTTTTAAAGTAAATCCAGAGAAGTCTGACTTCACAGCAAACCAGCACTTGATGAAAATATTTGTGTCTGAGCCAGAAGAGTTTGGGGACTATAGAATTAGTGCTCATATTGCCAATGGGTCTAGTCCCAAGATGAAAGAGGACAGCAAGGTATTTTATATCCAGGTAGATCTTCCCCACAACAGTTACTGAAAGGTACAAAAGATTGATCTCACTCTCCCCAAAATCCTACAATCCTAAAAAAAATCCCAAAACTAAAGCCACAATTAGGAGGCACTGTTGCCTCCTATTGAAAAACCAAATCTAATATCCACAAAGGTTAAATCTGTGACAGATTGAATAAATCTTCATTAATCAATCATTATATTACAGAAATGGGTAATCTACTGAACAGATAATCTAATGTAACTTTCATTAAAAAATCAATATGGTACATCAAACACACTTCAATGTGCAATAAGACATTAGTAAATTGAAAAAAGAAATCCAGGGATTCTTCACCAAAGAAGAATGAAGCTCTAAAAAAATATTCCACTGATGCTAGATATAAGTAACACTAAAGATAAAACATAAACTTCCATGGAAAGCATAGCAAACAAGCTAGATCTTGCAGAATAAGGAAACAGTAAACCAATGTCCAATAATGACTCAAATGGAAAAGGAGAAATAAAATTTAGGAAAAATGGAAAGTTCCTAAGGGGAATTGTCAGACTCTATTAAAAGTAAAAGCATCTGGATAATGGGTATACACCACAGGAAGAAAGAAAGGAGGGAGTCAAGAGCCTCTTCACAGAAATAATAACTGAGAACTTTCCAACCTTAAGGAAAGAAATGAACTGTTGAACTCCACGAAGGTATCATACCAAAAATATTAACTACTAGAAGACCAACACATGACAAATCATAGTTACCCAAAGTCAATAACAAAGAGAAATAGTAGGGACTGCTCTGGAGGAAAAAGAAATTTGTAACATGTGGGGATCCAGAGATCCTCAATGGTTTAGTGCCTGCCTTGAAGTTGTGAATTCATGAATTTGCTCCCTGGCACTGTGTCACATGTCAGTGAGCTGTGCTACTCTTTGGAATCTGTGGCACCACAAACAAGCTGTATGAGAACAGACTCTCAAGAGTGTGACTTCCATAATGATTTCCATAAGGGCTGGACTAGACAACATTCCCACAGCAGTGCGAATTCTTTCTCACCACATCCCCTCCAACACAAGTTGCTCCTATCATTTCTGATCGTTCCCATCCTCATCAATATGAGGTGATATCTCAGCATAGTCTAATTTCCCTAATAATTAATAATAATGAATACTTTTTCATATGCTCACTGGCCCCCTGTCTATCTTTGGTTTGGAATGATATATCTAGGGAATGGTTGGTGGTAACCATGGGCCAAATGTTGGCACTAGATTCACTTGATCACTTGATCATTTGACATCCCGTCATTCGTCGATTTGCTCGAGCGGGTGCCAGTAATAATTCCATTTGACCCTTATCATGTGCCAGTGTAGCCCAGGATTACAGAAACAAAAAGTGCCAAGGAAGAGAACTGGAAGGCGGGAGCAAAAAGAGGAAGTAACATGGGGTCAGGGGACTTAGGCCCTGCTGTGGCAGAAAGGCAAAGCACCTGGGTCTGTCCAACAGAACTGTAAGCATGAGACCCAAACAACAACAACAATTAAACTATGAAATGTATCTGTCAAGGAGTCAGATGGTGGTAAGGGAAGGAACTTGAGGCATGACTAGAGGTATAGAGGCAGAGGGTGATTGTCTTGGAGGTGGCAACTTTGCAAGTTGAGCTTGAAAACCTGTTGTAACCAATTATGTAAACCATGGTGTTTATATTTTTTTTAAAAAATATTTTTAAAGCATGTGTCTCCAGTAATCATTGCAATTTAAAGTTTGCAAGCAGCTCAACCAAACATATAATTCGGGCGAACACTGCAAATAACACCACAACTAATGTATGTGACCCTCCCCTGCCCCAAGTGAAAAAACAACAGTTGAAAAGGTGTGTGCAAGCACCACAGCGGAAGTGCAAAATTAGCACTAATAATTGTGCGGCACCCAGCAAGTGCCACAACCAAGTATGAAACCTTCAGTCCCTGTCACAATGACAAGGAGAGAAGGGTGAGGGGAAATGAAAAAGGAAAACAATACATATGTGTGTGTTTGTGTGTGTGTGCAACCTACAATGATAACTCTAAACAATACATATGTGTGTTTGTGTGTGTGCAACCTACAATGATAACTCTAATCAAGGCTATCATCACATTTCTCAGCAGAAACTCTATAAACTAGGGAAAGAGTAGAAAAAATGTGCTTAAAATTCTAAAGAAATAAAAATCTCTCAGCCAAAATACTCAGCCCTGCAAAACTGTCGCTCAACGTGATGGAAAAATCAAGCCTTGCCCAGTTAAACAAAAGCTAATGAATTTCACCACCACCAGAACTGCCCCTCAGAAATGTTGGCAGAATCAGCATAAAGAGAACAAGATGAGACCGTAAGACCTGGGAGGAGAGGGAAAAGAGAGATTCTGCTGGCTCTGATGTCGATGACTTCATTCCAGCATTAAGAAGGAAAACAGTATTGTGTTTTTTCACAGGTTGTCATTTTTTATGGTTTTTTTTCCTTTCCTTTTCTTTGTTGCTATTATTGAAGCAATGGTGGAGCCTTGCATCCTTTCCGGTGCCTTCTAGTGCTTAGACACTCAGCTCCTACTTGCTCTCTTTATGGGGGCTGGTGGCATGGGAGGGAGGGTGACACACACTTAGATAATGGCACTGCCGAGCACCTAGCTAGGGACTTGAGCTCATATGGTCTGTTACAGCACCAGGGGTCTCAGACAGCAGAGCTGCTGGGGTCTGGATAGATGCAAGGGGAGGCACCAGGCGTGAAACCGGACTGCAGGCTTGCAGAGCAGGTGCATTTGTCCTAGATCCCCAAAAGGTTATTTAGATACTGAAAGAATGATTTTTTAATCCTCATGATAATTACAAAGCAAAAATGTAGAATAGAGATATTTCGATGGGAAAAAAAATTGAAGAAATAGAAAAATCACCAGGGAAACCTATCTAGATGAAAGGCTGCCCAAAATTCGGGGGGGTGGGGGTGGAATAGAAACTGACCAGAAAGGGGAAAAGAGATAGACTAACAGTAATTTAGGCTTCTATATCAACAATCGCCCCAAATGTTGCCCAAAGGTCACAGAATGGCTGGATGTAATGAAGAGCAGGGTCCATCTAAACTGTGTATAAAAGATACCCACAGAGGGTGCAAAGACAAATATATTCTCTTTGTGAAATTTTTGAAACTTGAAAGTAGAGGCAGAGCCTGGCAAGCTACCCGTGTTTAATTTACTTGTTATGCCAAAACTAGTAACAGTTATGGACCTCTGTTCCATGACCTGAAGAATGGTTTCGGGCTCTTCCTGTCCCTGTAGCAAGCAGATGCCCTTGGGTTATACTTGCTTGTGACAGGACTAATGGAGATGTTACTAGTGCCCACTCGAGCAAATCGATGAACAATGGGAAGACAGTGATACAGTGAAAAGTAGAGGAAAATTTTCAAGTTAATTACTCAAACATAAAGGAAATGTTCATCTCCTATTTGATAAAATAGCCTTTCAGTCTAAAGGTTTTAAGGGATAGTAATAGACACTTGATAGTAAATAAAGGTGCAAGCCATGAAGAACTAGTTAATATATATGCATCCAACACAGAGAGTCCTAAATAAAGAAAGCAACTATTAATGGACCTAAGGAGAGATATACAGCAATACAATAGTATTGGAATAGCTCAACACACAACTTACGATAATGGATAGATCATCCAAACAAAAAAAGTTAGTAAGGAAATGATAGTAAGGAAGCCTCACAACAAGCCAGACGACCCCCTCAACTCCATGGGGGCCACCATTTTCCACATCTGGACTTCCCTCTCATCACAACTCTACCCAGCAGACCAAACTATCACAGCCCGGCTCGCGTGGGCGCTTAGTGGCCGCGTGGTTCATCAACAAATGCTTTATTTAGAGGTGACTACAAGAGTATGCCACCCGCACAGCAAGCCTGGCAAGCTGCTCATGTCGTATTTGATATGCCAAATACCAGTAACATTTATATTAGGTCATTCCCATGACCTAATATAATGGTTTGAGGCTCTTTATGTTCCTGGAGTAAGCAGATACCTTTGGGTTCTACTAGCATGAGACAGAACATACGGAGATATTACTGGTGCCCGCTCTAGCAAATAGATGATGAACGGGAAGATAGTAATAGATAGTGAAGGAAATTATGGCCACATCAACTCAGTAGACACATCTAGAAATTGCTAACCAGAAGAAATGAACATGCATTCTTTTCAAGACCAATGGAGACATTCTCAAACATAGATCATATTGGTATGTTTACATATAACGAAGACTATTATATGGTTATGAAGATTAAATATAATAAAGTATTTTCCCGACATGATAGCATGAAGTAAAAATAAAGTCATAGAAAAATTGGGAAAGATCTCAAACATGTAGAGACTTAACAACCTGCTTTTGAATACTATTGGGTCGATGAAGTAGTGAAGGAGAAATTAAAATTTACCTTAAGACCAAATGGCAAATATTAAGAGACAAGCTATTATGTCTTTCAGAATGCAGCAAAAGCCATACTAAAAAGGAAGGCTAATCACATTGCAGACCCATCCTTATCAATAACAAGGAAATTCCTGATTAATTTAACCTCACATCAGAGAGAATTGGAAAAAGAGCAAATTAAATACAAAATCAGTAGGAGTCAATAATTTAAAGTTACAACAGAAATAAAACAGAAAAAAAGATACCAAATTTTTCTACAACTAAAAGATAACTATTTGAAAGGCTACCAAAATTGACTACCCTTAGCTAAACTTATTAAGAAAAAAATAATGACACCCCAAATAAAAATCATTCGAAAACAGAAGTAAAATTACAACTGATGCCCAATGAACAGAAGGAGAAATAAAATGGGAAAAAAAAACAAGAACATTTCTTTGCAAATAAATTGAGCGAAGAAGGGATAAACAGGTTTAGAATCATGCAGTCCTCTAAAATTGACCCAGAAAGGTACACAGAGTAATCAAACATCTCCCAAAGAACGAAAGCATAGGAACCAGAAGATTTCACTAATGAATGTCCCAAATTTTCAGAGATCTAACACCTGCTCTTTCCAAACTCATCCCCCAAAACTCAAAGAGGCAGAAATTCTCTCAAAAACTCACTTAATAAAGTCAACAGTATCGAGATGCTAAAACCAAACAAGAAGATCAGGCACCGTGATTTCAGTGTTGATTCTGTGGTTTGGCTCTGTCATTCCTTAACACCACCAATGTCTGGAGTCCCCTTGACACCTGCATTCATTGCTTCTCATCTAAGGTGCCTATCAAGAGGGCAGACTGGGTTGGGGTAGAGTGGGGGAGTGGCCCAGTGTGTGGGGTAGGAACACTTGTGGATGGAAGCTGACACCAATGGAGGGATTGGTAAGGAAATATTGTATGGCAAAAATCCAACCATGAATAACTTTGCCATTCACTGTGCTTTAATAAAATAAAAGTGGGGTCGAATATATTAAAACATAAAACACTGGGAAAAAATCAAATAGGAAAAGTGTAGACCAGTGTTTCTAATAAATATTGATGCAAAAATCCTCTATAATTATTGGTCAATCAAATCCAACAATACATGTAAAAGAACCATTCATTATGGCCAATTGCTGTTCTATTCCAGGGATATCAGCTACAAAATACACAAAGACGTTAATGTAATGCATCACGTCAACAATAGGGCAGGCCAAATTCCCTAATGATATGAATTAGTGCTTTAAATGAATTTGATTTGACTCAATTCAGTGCCCATTTTCAGACAAGGAGGGAGGGAGGGAAGGAGGGAGGGAGCGAAGGAGGGAAGGAGGGAAGGAGGGAAGGAGGGAAGAAGGAGGGAAGGAAGGAAGGAAGGAAGGAAGGAAGGAAGGAAGGAAGGAAGGAAGGAAGGAAGGAAGGAAGGAAGGAAGGAAGGAAGGAAGGAAGGAAGGAAGGAAGGAAGAAAATTCTCCATGAAATGGGAATATAAAGAACATACTCAACATAATGAAGTTCTTATATGACAAATCCACATCTAACAACATAGGCAATGGTTAAAATATATAAAGAAATAAATGAATAAATAGATAAATAAATGAAAGGAATGTTATTTTCCTAAATTCAGAAACAAGACAAGGATGTCCACTCTCACCACTATTATTCAACATGATTTTTGAAAGTCCTAGCTGAAACAACTAAACAAGAAAATAGTCCTCAGACAATTTCATCTCCATAAAAGCACAAGGCAGAGAGACAGACACTGAGCCCTGAAGATTGTCCCCACAACACTAGTCTACACGTTCCTCCCCATCCCACTAGTCTGTGTGTCTCTACCTCATCACCAGTGAACACTTACGCATCTATCTCATGGTCTCCCTCCCTCCCCCATGCCCTGTGAACTTCAGGCTAGATTTGCATTCCCAAATTCCACAAGATGGGCTCCAAGGGAGACAGGAAGCACAAAGCCAAATCTTTCCTTTTGTTGAATCCCACATTCTTTGTGTTGAATTCTGACCATGACATGCTTATTTTTCACATCAGATGCTCTGGAAAATACAGAGGCAAGAGACGTTTCCTAATCATGCTTATCCACAGAAATGTGGGCACTATGCGGTGTATAATAGGCCTGCAAGAAGAGTCAATAAATTGAACTGAATTGGTTACATAATCATAGGGAAAATACTTCCTCCCTGGGCATCAGCTTTCCCATTTTTATAATGAGAGAGTTGGACTGGAGTGTTGCTAAGATCATTTCCGTCCTCGGTGACTAGTCAATCTCTCATTAAATGTTTTTTCCTTGCCTTCTGTCCGGTCATTATTGAGCCTGGTTACTTTATTCAAGATAAGAGCAAAAAACGTTACCTGTCAGCCCCAGGAGCAGGAAGCTAACAGAGGAAATGATCAAGCCAGCATTTACTGTATGCCATTTGCTGCTTGAAGTGCTTTTCAGGGATCACTCCTCTAGTCGAAACAAACCCAACAGATATGAATCATTATGAAAACCATTCCCACTTTACTAAAAAGACATTAAGACATGGAAAAGACTAGCTAAGACTAAGACTAAACTTTACCCAGTTGGCAGAGATAGGGTTTGAATCTGTGTCATTTAATATCAAATCATTCAAACTCCTATGCAATTCTTTAATGGTTTTTATTGAGATTCTGGAGTCAAATCTCACACCCATCAGCCCATTTGTCTCTGCCAAGACCCCAGGAGGAAGAGCAAAGGATCCGTAGTATCCAATATTGTTTCCTGAGGAGAGGACTAAAATCCTGCCTATTTACTGAAGCAAGTTGATTTTAGCTGGTAAGGTGATGCTTGTCCGCCCTCAGATGTCACTTTCTTCTGGCCTCAGTTTTCCAAGAACAATGCAAGGAATAACAATACCCCTGTCACTTATTTTTATTGATCATCATCATTACCTAGCACATTTCCAGGAAGAGCATTTTTTGTTGCTATAGTTTCAGTTTAAAATACCAAAGAATTTGAGGGGTTTAATTTCATACCTAAAGTACCAGTGCCATTCACTGCCACCCCCAAAGAGACCCTCCATGCAAGGCCACAGCTATGAGGGGAAGGGGGTGAGATGAGATGTACCAAAGGCTAAAGACTGGGAAGGTTTGGCTAACCCTGGGCTGGGGAGGGACTTGCAGGTGGTATATGTGCACTGGACCTGGAGGAGGGCATCAGAAAGATGGGGAGGGCCAGAAAAGAGGGGAAGAGGGCAAATAACATTCCAGATCGAGGAAACATGTACAAACATTTGGTTTCTAGTGGAAGTACCAGACGCATGAGAGAGGAGGAGTGTAGAGCAAAGACTAGATCTTAATGGGCCTTAGTCCGTGAGCCTTGAAGCCAATGTCCCTTATCCTTGGGGCTGTAGGCGAGCTCTGTTAGTGACGACTTACCCAATGTTCCAGAGGTGATTTTGATCCTATCTTTGTTGTATTGCTCTTCTCACACCAAGCCCTCCTAAGAATCCAGAAACTAATTCAGAAATGCTATTGTCATTAGACAAGAATGTGGAGATGAAAGATAGAAGGAAAAAAATTATCCTGGGTCAGAAGGTAGCTACAAATTAAGGGACAGGAGACCATGCCATGGGGTCAGAATGGGCTGGCTGAGACAGGTCCTAATATAATAAGCACTCTTCCTTTGCCTTACTGTGTCTGTCTGTGGAAAGGAATGTGAGAGTTCATCCTGGTGTCATCACTAACAAATCATGTTTCCCTCTAAAAACTGGAGAAAATATGGGGGGACGTGTATCAGCATCACAGACTTTGACCCCCACACTGTGGGGGAGAAGGTTGCTGAGTGCTATGCACAAATTCAGCACAGGGAGGCAGTGTGGGCCAACATCTGCCTCAGCCCAGACACCTCAAAAGGTGGGGACAAACGAGGGACAAGGACCCACTCACTCTCTTCGATGAATAAAGAGAGGGAGGAGAATGTCTATAGCAAATGTGTTGAAATTTGCTCCTAATGTAAGGGTTTTCCTCTAGGAAGTGCCAATCTAATGAGTACTAGTCAACCCAGTCCTTTGGATATTATGAGACCATTAACAACCTTCATCTTAGGAATGTTCAGTCCTTGCTCCTGGGACTGGTGCTTAATGCCACAATATCTGGTCCCTAGCCACCCCCCAGTTTCCTTATCCTTGCAGGAAACTCAGGTCAACTTCTCTTCTCCCTCCAAGTCCTTGTCCATGCATGGGTCCACGTTGCCCTCCATATCTGATGCAGGCTCTTTCCAATGATCCAGGCTCCATTTCTAATAGAATCCAAATGTTCCTCCCATCCAGAAGCCTTCTGTGAACCCCACCCCCAGCCCAAAATTATCTCTTGCTCCTTGTTCTCCTTTCCCACAATGCTCTCTGCCACCCTCTACCACCTGACCTCAGAGCCCGTCATTTTCAGGAATGAGGAAGCTTTACTTTATTTTTCTGTCAAGGACCATTTGGCTATTTATAACACCATTGGTGGGTCATGTAATATGTGTGAGCAGCTGATGACAAGCAGATATGTCTGCCTTTTCCTGTACCAGGCCCAGAACAAATGCTTTAGCTGACCTTCTATGGCCTGCAGTCTGAATATTCCCCTATCCTGGTCTACAATATCAGGGATTGCTCTCTTGATGTTTCCACAAGATACTCTGAAAGTGAGCCATGATCACAGTGGCTATTTGTTGTGTGTACGAGAAAGGAAACTTAGTACAATCTGAGGAACAGTGAGGGACAAGCCTGCCGCCAGGCAAGCTTGAGTTTTCTAATACAGAAAGCCTTAAGATAAAGGGATAGATAACTGGGGATTAGCTAGGTAAATTATGATGTATCTCACCATAGAAAGCTGTCCTTTTTTTTTTGCTTTTTTGGGTCACACCTGGCAATGCTCAGAGGTTACTCCCTGTCTCTGCACTCAGGAATTTTCCTGGCAGTGCTCAGGGATGCCTAGGATCAAACCCAGGTCAGCTGAGTGCAAGGCAAACACCCTACCAACTGGACTATCGCTCCGGCCCCTGTCACTTTTTTTAAAAGAATGAAAAAAAATCTAATATGGAATGACACCCAAAACACATACTTTTTTTTAAAACAAAAGGTCCTGCTGAAAACAATGATAAAATTTGCCAAAATGTATGAGTCAAATGTTTTCTCAAATTGGATAAGGCATTTTTCCCTGGGAGCTCCAGAACGGAATGCAGTCTTATCAGTCCAGAGTGACTGTAACCCAGTGGCACCCAAAGAGGGCTTCTGACCTACTGAACATAGAAATGTTTAGCCCCTAAGTTTGTGGCCATTGTCACAGAAGCAATAGAAAACTGCTGAGTATGCTGTGTGACCAAATATCAGCTGACCACTAAAGTGGAAAGAAACAGAAGCAGCCCCTAGGAAGCCCAACTTAACAAAACAAACTTCCACGGAGCTAAATGGAGATAATCAGAACCTTCATATCACCAGGGAGATAACCTACAGATTGGGTCCAGGTGAATTACTGAGAAAACAAACAACGACAATAACCATCAGGACAGAATCCAGAATTTCTGACTTTACTAACATTACACTGCATCTAATCACATTACATTGCTTATATTATTTATAATATCTTATTTTAAACAATTAAAAAGTGGAGAAGCAGACCTATACTCACCATAAAAATGGTTAGTCCTTAAGAGTATTCTCACAGCCAACTCAGTTATTAAATTTAGCAGACAAGACCTTTTAAACAGATAAATATATTCAAAGAATTCAAGAAAACAATGTTCAAGGAATTAAGGAAAATAGGATGGCAGTGATATCAACATATAGAGAATCTCAATAAAAAAGTGGGAGTTCTTTTTAAAAGCCAACCCAACCTTGTAGTTGAAAAATGCAACGAGAGGAATAACATTTTGCTAGAGACTCTACCACAGATTTCAAGTGCAAGAAGAAAGAATCAGTAAGTTCAAAGAAAATAGAGTAAAATTTACTCCATATTAAGCTTGTAAAGCAGCTTGTAAAGCCTTTGGAACTTTGGTGGAGGAAAATGAGAACTCTGGTGGCTGTTGTGGTGTTAGCATGGTGCAGGTATGAAGACATCGCTAATGGTATTGTAAACCACGGTATCTCAATATCCATTTTTTCATTATTCAACAGGAAGGACAGAGAGAGAAAAAATCTGAAGATTAAAGAACAGAGTCTCCAATATCTTTGTGGTGTTGTATTTACTGCTGTACCGAAGCCTCACTAATAAGTGGCTTTAAACTAGAGAAGTGGATTATCTCACCGTTTTGGAGTCTACTATTAAGTGTTACAAAGCCTCGCTATGTCTGAAAACTCTAGGGATTCTCCTTCCTGGTGCTGGTGTCGGCCAGGGAAACAATCATGTCCTTCCATTTATAGGAATCCAGTCCTTCCAACCACATGATATTCTACCTGGGTGCCTCACATCAACTCCTCTGATCTCCAAAGTTCCCTATTCTAAGAACACCGTTGCTGGATTAGGGCTGACCTAACCCAGTACAACCTCACTTGAGCAGCATTTCATTTGCAAACACCCTATTTTCAAATTAGGTCACCTTCTGAGGTTCCAATGGACATGCACTGTGGAGGAGCACTTGTCTGCCCAATATAGTCATCACTGAGTATCCTGAAACACTGCCAGGCAATCCCAAGGCACCAGCGCAGAAGACTAACAGGACTCCCTCCCATGGTCCAGCGTAACCTCAGGAACTTTATCTCAAAGAGACAACATGCTACATGTGTTCCATTTATTGGTTGTTCAGAAGCAAGATCAGCATCACATCAGCTTCATGACCGTGCCCTAAGTCTATAGGATGACCCCAAACCAGAGTCCCCAAGAACGTGCCACTCTCTGCTGCGGAGGAACTTTCTCTAAGCTACTATCAGCAACTTTATTGATATACACAGAAGTCTGTGGCTCACGGTAAGAGGTTTTATGCTCAGCCAAAACAATGAAGTAAATCAAAGAAAAACAGCTTTATGACCTTCCCTCGTGAGTTAGCAAAGTGCATAATAAACTTGGAATCTCCCTGCAAAGCTGTTTACCTTCATTCGAAAAGGAATAACAGGATTCTTTAGCAAGTCTCAGGTCAGACAACAGTTCACTCTTGCCTTGTAGGCTTTATAAACATAGTTGGCTAAAAGAATCCCCAGCAAGGTGTCTCCCTGCACATTCACCAGAGGACTTGCGCAAATGACCTTGAAGTGTCTTATTTCTCAGCAAAGAAATAAAAACTAGCACTGAGTTTTTGTTAATGAAATAGGCCACACTCCAGGAAGATTGAGAAAGTGCTATGAAAGTTTAATTTGGACTCAGAGAACATAACAGTAGATTCTAGGAACTTAGGATAAAATCAAACTGCAAAAGCGGAAGAAGACATTCTGACATGATGAGCTTTATCCTGTAGCCAAAAGTGGAAGGGAGATGGGAGAGCTTTTAAACAGAAGAGTCATTTGTTTGGGATAGGCATTAAGATCGTTCTGGCCACACCATTTGAAAAGAGATGGCGGTGATGGATGACAGAGACGGGGACAGGGAGGAAGTAGAAAGGCAGTAGTGGATGAGCGGGAAGGAAACACTGAAGGTAGGCACTTCAGTGAAAATGGAGGGAAGGATGAGACGCTCTGGAGGCTGAGAGATAGAGGGTGGCGATTGACGAGATGTGGGAATCGGAATCTGAGATAACTCTGAGATTGAGCGTGAGCGTCTGGGAGGAACCATGGTGCCATGACCAAGATAAGGAAACCAAGAAGAGAGACAGGGTGAGAGAGAAAATGGGGAGCATGGGGGACAGTGAGTTTGTCTTTGATCATGTGTTGTTGGATGTGCCAATACAGCATCAGTTTTAGGACAGACGCAGTCAATTAATAGTAGGTGAGCTTTGACCCACGCTCAGGGATGAGTTAAAGATCCAAGTAATAATCTGAATTCTGGGCTTCAGAAAAAATGGCCTATTGAGCACCAGGTCCTGAATGAATCCTTTACCCTCCTTGTCTCATTTTCTTCCCCCTCCAGGGCTCCCCTTAACAGTTCCATGTAACTACTATTATTCCCATTTCACAAATGAAGTTAGAAGTTTCACTTGACTTGATCACTTGACATCCCGTTATTCATTGATTTGCTTGAGCGGGCACCAGTAACATTTCCATTTGACCCTATCATGTACCAGGGTGGCCCAATGGCATCTGGTTGCTTCAGGAATACGAAACAACAAGCCTAAAACCGTTGGTTCAGGGTCTTGATGAAGAAGTCTGACCATCTTGTAGGTGGGCAGCCACGTGATCTTTTGACATCCCTTGGGATCCAGTTGGTAACAGCTCTAGTCCAGCAGTCGTCTCCAAATCGCATTATATGTCCAGCCCATCTGATTTTCGATGCCTTGGCAGGTGAGACAGAGTCCCTGACTCTGGAACAGCAACGAAGGTCGGAACTCCTGATTCCTTCTCTCACTTGAGAAGTTTAGGGAAGTTAAAACCTTTGTTTAAAGTTGAGTAAAAATCAAATGGCCAATATTCAGAGACACACTCCAGCATACTGCGCTATGTGGTGAGACCAGAGCTGCTTGGGGAAAGGGGATTGGGGATGAGTGAACCAAGGGCTCATGAGAGTCCCAATGACTCTGCTCAAAACCCCATGGAACTTCAGGACCATGGACACTTCTCTAAGTGGGCTTGGGTGGTCATGGTGTCTCCTCCCTGGTCACAATAGAAACTAAAACCTGAGTCACAATGGGCACTGGTAGGAAAATCAGAGTCAGGTGGGAATCGGATCCTCTGGTTTGGTCCAATGCTCATTCCTGAAGCTCACCTTTATTTACACTTGGTATAAAATCCCCCATGCTCTGCACTCCCTTTGTCCGGAAATACAGATCCCTCATGGATGTCCAATCAGTCCCAGCTCCAATGTCACCTCACCCAAAATCCTACAGGGGACCACCCAGCCCCATCCCTGTCACTCATCTGTGCTCTGCCATCCCATCACCTACTGGGGTCATTGAAATCCATGCCCTGTTACCATGTAGAACTTCACTCCCTTCACTAAAATCCCAGAGTCTTACATATCTACTCAACTTTCCCTCTGATAGAGCACAGCAACGCTCACTGTTGTCCCAGAGCTGGGAAGAGAACCCAGCAGTAGGAGCTGAATGGCTGAAGTGAGGAAGAAGAGAGGTCTGAGAGAACACTTTGAACTTTGGACAGAGGGGACCCAAGGACTCCAACTCCCATCTTTATTAATAAAGGACACCAGACCTTTGGACACCCACCTTGTCCACTGTGACCTAGGTGCCCCCTAGCTGAGAGATCCATGGGCTTAGAGGAGTCCTGAGTTTGCTTGAATAAAAAAAAAGAATAAAATCATGCCGGACACAATAGGCCAGTCATTGGGGAGCAAAGCCCCACTAGGGCCTGCCTCTGTGCATCAGACTGCCCCACCCTGTTCTCTCTTATCTACTATTAAAGAGAGCACCCCCATTCCCCAAGGGCCACCCTCACTCTGGCGCCTTATCTGTCTCCTCTCTCCATCACCCCACTCTCAGAAGCTTCTCCCTTTCATCTCCCCCACCCCTTATCTTGCCCTCTCCCCCAGAGCCCACCCATATCTGCTTCCTTTTGGCTCTCCTGCCCCTTATCAGATGTCCCTCTCTCCATCACTGCCCCTTATCTGTTCATCCCTTCACCCACATGCACTGCTATTTTTTTTTGTCTTCTTGATAGAGACCCATATCTGACAGCAAAAACTCAAAGACTCGCATTCCAGTCTCTGACAGTCAGGCCAAAGGACCGTGGCAGGTCTACAAAGTTAAGCAAGAAATTTCTGGACACACACACCCTAACATCACACACAAAGGAGAATGCAGGGATTTGGAAACCATTCCTGGGGCCGGGGGAGTGGAGGTCCTTCCTCTGGACTTTCAACTATTTTTTCTACCACCTCTGAATTGAGACATGTTAGACAGATAGCCTCAACCTCCATCTGTAAAACAGGGCTCAGAAATACACTTTCAGGGGCTGGGAGGTGGTGCAGTAGCAGGTCACAGGACTTGCCTGCATGGGACCGCTGGTACCACCTTCCTGAGCATCGCTGGGTGGGTTCTGGTGGTCCCCAGCAACACTAGATGGTCAGCAAGGCCACTCAGCAACCTCGGGTGGTAGCAAGAGCTGAGTTGCAGAATCCCCTGAACTGGACCCAGGTCCCTGAGGGAAACCAGTAAGGAAACCAAAAAAGGGAAAAAAAAAAGGCACAAAGATTCCATTTATTTTTTCCCTTTGGTGAGAGGCCAAAGGTTGAGAGGCTGAAAGTTGTCCCTGGAGAGTGCGGGACATGTTTGGGAGTTCTCTGTGCTCTATTTTCATTGTTTCAGTTTTGGTTTTGGTTTTTCAGCCACACCTGACTGTGCTCAGGGCTTTACTCCTGGCTCTGTGCTCAGTAATTACCCACCCCTGGCAGGCTTGGGGGAATCATATATGGTGCCAAGGATCAAACTCTTGCTACGTGCAAGGCAACCGCGGTCCCCACTGTACTATGGCTCCAGCCCGGGAGCCTCTGTGCTCTTCCTTCACCGGGTACACGGGCCTGTAGGTACCTGTCCAACTCTGCTCACCGCATCAGCCCTGCTTCCCTGCATGGGTCCTAGAAAACCCTGCACTATGGTTGCTATTCTATAGACTACACTACTGAAAGCTAGGGCTGTTGACTGACATTTTCAAGGTCACAACATTCACCCCAACTGGCCTCCAAAGGGCTTCCCCAGGGAGCAGAGGTTAGGTAAGACAGAGAAGGGAACAGTGTGCCAATAATTGTTGAAAGTGCTATTACCACATAGAACTTAGCATTAAATACAGGCAAAAAGATACACATGATAACTGCTAAGTATACATATATTATAATCCATGATATGTAAGAGAAGGGAGAGAGAAAGAGAGAGAGAAAGAGTAAGGGAGAAAAGAGATAAAGAACCTGCCATAGAGGCAGGCTAGGGGAGGAGAGAGGGAATTAGGGGCATTGGTGGTGGGAAATGGGCACTGGTGGAGGGATGGGTGCTGGAATACTGTATGGCCAGAACCCAAACATGAACATTTTTGTAATTGTTTATCTCATGGTGGTATAATAAAATATATTTTTTAAAAAAAGGGGCTGCCCCACCGTCATCCACACAAAAGAAGCAGCTTTCCCTCCTCTGGGAGGACCTTCTCGGTGCTCCCCCATGGTGATTCAGCATGCTTCTAAATTCCAAAGCCCAGTGATTCCTGCCATGGCCTTGCCCCCACCTAGAACATTTGCTCGATCCCCAGGACAAAAGGTGAAAGCAGGAGCTGAGTTTCCTCTAAAGAAAGGGGAGGGGCCAAGCCTGCTCCCAAGGGGTGGGGACCGGGAAATGACTTCAGCACAGCCCCTCTTGGCCACTCTCCCGGTGTTAATCATTTTCTCACACCCCAGAACACCTCAGCTGCGCCCCTGCCTGAGCCCTACTCTTCCTGACTATAATTAGGGATGTCACCCGGGGTGTTGCTGGAGAAAGCAACACCCAGAGGCCTTCACACACCTGCTCAGGGAGGCAGTGACGGCCCAGTCCTGAGCTCAGCAGAGGAACCAGCTGCTGCCCGCTTGCCCTGAGGTTTGCACAGACTCCCACGAGAGGGCTGGGTGTCATCGCGCTGCATAACGAAGCAGCAACAGGCAGCTGAAGCTACTGATCACACTTTGGGAGCTAATCTCAAGAGCAAGGGTCCTTGGGGACCCCCCCAACTGCAGCCAGCCACTGAGCTTTCCTGTTAGGAAATGGAAGCTCGGAGATAGGAATTACCTTTCCCAGAATCACACAGCATGAACTTGCTGCAGTGAAAACCAGGGTGCCTCTTCCCCACTCCCTGTCCCCACCCACCTTTCAGAGAGGAATTCTGAGGCGGCCAACTGTATCCCCGCAAGGAACACGGGTAAGATCAGCAGCCAGCTCTGGTTGCTTCCCTCACGTAGCAAAACTTGGTTAGGTGGCAGGAATATGACTAAGCCTTTAGAATGCAGGAGACTTCTCTTTGCAGCAAAACCTGGCTGGTGTAAAAGATCTACCCTGCCAGCGAGAACTCCCATGCCAGGCACTGCCGCAGGGACCCCGAGCTCCCAGCCCCAGCCTTCTCCATGAGTCTTTAGGGTCCCTTTGGCAATTACTGGATTTGGACCAGAAATTGAGAGCAGAACATACTGACAAATCTAGCTCTCACATAGTCCAATGGCTAATACAGATCCATCCTGGCATTTCCCCTAATTCTATTCCTTCATTCAAACTTTACTGGGGAGGCTATTCCCTAACCCCATGCCCTTAGGCCAAATCCTACTTATCCTCACAGGCCTCTCTCATGCCGCCAGCTCCAGGAAGGTCTCCCTGATTTCTCTTGCCAGTAACCATGTCTCCCTCTCTGAACTCCAACAAACACTCTGATCATTTTTCTCTTCCACAGTGAGAAGGGCCCACCTTGAATTAGATTTAGGCAACAGTATTCTTCAGTGGACCCCTCAGAATGGCAAAAGATCATGTGGCCGCCCACCTACAAGATGGTCAGACTTCTTCGTCAAGACCCTGAAGGAACGGTTTGAGGCTCTTCATATTCCTGAAGCAACCAGATACCATTGGGCTACATTGGCACGTGATAGGGTCCAATGGAAATGTTACTGGCGCCTGCTTGAGCAAATCGATGAATAACAGAATTCAAGTGATCAAGTGATTCTTCAGTGCTGAGTTTTTGGGCCCACAAACTTTCTCACTTATGCCTCTGACCTTCTCCAGGATCAATTTATTGGTACATGGCTTGGAAATAATCATAACAGATCATAAACAACTTCTCTGAGCTAGGCACCTGGTTCCATTCAAACACTCCTCCTAGCTACCTTGTAAGGCAGATTTCATTATTATTGACCGTCTACTGATAAATTCATCTGTACTTGTGCAAGGCCACATACCAGCAGGCAAAGATGGGACTTGAACACTGCTAGAGTAGAACCAGAGCCCACAGCACAGCTGCTAGCCATGGGCCTCACTTCCAGACCACGCCTTCCACCCAGGTGCCAAGGATTCTGAGAACTTAGAAATTCCTAGACATAAAGCCAGCCCGTTGGAGTTCGAGGCTGCCTGTGGGTGGTGAGGGGCCTGGCCCGGCCTGTGCCTTCACATTCCCATCTGAAGGCAGGGGAGCAAGAATGTGAGAGGGACGCTTCAAAAAGGGGGAGTGGAGTAAAGGGAAAGGAAAGAGAACAAATGATGGAAATGGGAAGGGGCAGGAGGACAGAGGAAAGGAGACCGGAAATGTAGGAAAGAGAAGATAAGAGGGGAGGAGGCTGGGAGCAGGAGCAGGAGTGAGGATGCAGAGCCGAGCTGGGAGGTGGGAGCCAGGCTGCTGAGCTATTTTGGTGAACCAAGTGCTGCTGATTTGCATTTTAGCATCTCTTTGCATATTGAGGTCAGAAGGTCCCAACTCCTCGTGTGAGTAGGAATAGAAATCATTAGTGCAGCCTTCTGGAAGGCTCTTCAAGTGCACTGTGCCCAGAACCGTCCATATGGAGGAGAAGGAAGGAGCCGAGACACCCATTCCATCAACCAGCAATTGTGGGTCATGTACCAGAAGGGGACACTGGACCCTGAGGTAGCATCAACAGGCCCACTTGGTCCAACAGGATGTCCTTGGGCAAGTGATGTAGCCATAGAGGTCTTGATTCACCCACTCACAAGAGGGAAGGCGGGGGGCTAGTCCTGGAATAGACTTTCCCAAAGTGGATGATGCTATCCCCCCAAGGAAGGTTGCTAGAATGATCCACACAGGAGATTGTGTTGGGAGGAGGGGAGCTGGTACAAGTGACTGCAGAGAGAGTAGAGACGCTTCCTGTTTGTTTGCTTAAAGAAAGTAAATTGGGGCCAAAGCAATAGCACAGCAGGTAGGACTTTTGCCTTGCACGCAGCCGACCTGGGTTCCATCCCCGGCATCCCATATGGTCCCACAGCGCTGCCAGGAGTAATTTCTGAGTGCAGAGCCAGGAGTAACCCCTGAGCATCACCAGGTGTGACCCAAAAAAAAAAGTTTAAAAGAAAATAAAGAAGGTAGATTTTCAGGGTGGAGGAGAGTTGAGTGATATTTTTTTTTTCTGAAAGAGGGGCAGAAAGCCACATAAGTTTAAGAATGTCTGTAAGCCTGGAAAGAGCTCACGGGGGTGAGGGGGGTCAAGATGCTCTGTGAAGTAACTCACATAAAGAGCTTGCATCTGGAGAAGAGGGGAGAGCCAATGAACGGAGGGTGAGTTCCTAGAGAAGTATTCGAGGTGCCTGCCCTGGAGCTTGTCACTTGTCACTTGTCTTCCCATTGTTCATCGATTTGCTCAAGCAGGTGCCAGTACGTTGGCTCCATTTGTTGGGAATGAGGTCCATTATCGCTACTGTTTTTGACATATCAAAGACACCATGGGCAGAACTTAGTTGTCTTTGACTCAGACCAGGCTCTGCCGTGGATCTGGGTTCACCGAAGGGAACCCCATCTTTTCTATGTCAGACCATCAACCATTCAGGGTCCATGGGGAAGGGCTCTGGGTCTAGACAAGCCTGTCTCCTGTCTGCAACCTGCCGATGCAGCTGGGACCACAGCAGCACCTGCAACACCTCAAGGGGCAAAACCCTGGAGCTAAGTCTCAGAAAACAAAGGAGCCTGAGCAAAAGGAAGAGTGGGTGGAAGGAAGTTTTCCAGCTCTCTTATGTACTTACCATGTGCATTCACCACAAGCTGCCCTACCAAGTAAGTATTCTAACTCCACATTTGCAGGCATAAATAAGGCTGGCCTTGGCTAAGCTGCTGGCCTGAAACCATAGTATTCAGGGCAGAGGTGGGGTCTGCACCCAGAAGAGTGGGAAAGGTGAGTCCATAGTTTATATTCCCATCGGTTACACTCCTCTTACCATCAAATAGAGGAACAGACGATAAAGGAGTTTGAGCACATGATTCACAGCGCATGAAAACCCAAGTGAGAGAACTAGCTCACGAGCCATGTCATCTCCTCGCTCTCACTCTTCTTCCCTGCACATCTTCCCAGTAGCCTAGAGCAGGCCCTTTGGAAGAGTTACTAAAGGGCTCCCTGTATCCTCCAAATCTTTGCTTCCAGGCAGTTTTGATTTGTCATGGCCAAAACTCTTGACCTACATTCTATGTCATGTCCTGTTTCAAGCACCACCTTCAGCTGACTTCGCTTCACTCTCCCACAGGTCTGATTCTCCTCCAACAAGATGTTAAGCATCCAGTCTCACCATGGACAGGAACCCCACTGGGATGTTGGGGTGAGGAGAATTGAGAAGGTCCTTCAGAAGACCTGGTTCACATAGATGTGGCCTGGAAAACAGGAAAAATGGACATCACAGATCCAGCAGGAGGGCAGGGTGTTTTCTCCAGGACTCTACTCGAAAAACAGTGGCTCTGCTCACAGCTGCTTTTGCCAAAGAGGAGATTACAGTATCTGAGCTCTAGCTTGGCTGAAGGGGAATGCTAAGCAGCAGAGAGAGAAGTTCTAAAGAAAAAGTAAATAACAGTCCCCATTGAAGACAGAAGGATCAGTCCAGGGTCCTTGACAAACTCTCCCCTCAGCTTGTCTTGCCACAAAGATTCCCATGGCGCCTCGGGCAAATTGTCAACCCTCCCTCTGTTTGAACAGCATAGAGCACAGTCCTAGACATTCTATCCTGATGAGAAATTAGTGCAGGCTTGCACATGAGTAACGGAGCAGAAAGAGTGTTATCACCTCTTCTTCCATAAACGAATATTTTCTTGCATCGCCAACCAGCTAGAAAACATCTTTCCTGATCTTCCTTACTGAGGTCCAATGTCTGGAGTGAGGCCAATGAGATCTGAGCAAACGTTGTAGCCAACTCAACGTCGTCCCCTGCTCTCTGGTCCTACTAGGATGATTTATGGGGCAACAGGAGCTGAAATGACTCTCTTACCGACTAAATAAAACATGAGTTTTGAAGATTGCAAATATCTGGGATCAAATAGAAAGTGCCAGTTGCCCTGAAGCCATTGTCTCAGTCCTGGGTGGTGTTGCTCACGTGGTTTCCTGGGTGAAACATGAGCATCCTGCCTGCCAGGCAGAATTACTTGTCTCTTAGCAGCAAATGCCTTTCCTGGTCTCAGTTAAAGGAATCCTTTGGGCCCATTGGGTGAGCATAGCTGTCTTCATAAGAAGGATGTGGGGAAGGAATTCTGAGCACAGCCTTGAGCCCAGTTCAGAGACCTACTTCCTAAGACCTCTGCTGCAAAGGATTTAGTTTCTGATCCCCAAATCAAGGCCATAGTTTGATAAGGAATTTGGAATCCTCTTGGGAGAACAGTCTAGGGCATAGAGTCTGAAGGATAAGATGTCATATAAATGACAGGAATGTTTCCAATTAGAAGCATAACCTGAAGAATCTCATAGGGTGAGCTAAATTCAGAAGACGAGGATACCTGTTCAGGGTTGAAAGTCACCCTGGATGTGTTGACCCAATTCTGCCTCCTATTCTGTCTTTCACCCCATCACTTCACAGAGTTAAAGGAACTTAGCCAGACCAGGAAGGTTCTGAATTTACCTAACAGTATGAAAAAAACAAAGTTGCCACAAGTGAGAGGGAGAGTAACAGGAACCACAACCTCATCTTGTTCATGTGTTATCCGGGTCAGTTTTCTATGACAGGGTCTGCTACCACCTGTATCACCCCAAGTGAAAATTAGACACCTATGCTGAAGAGAAACAGTTCCAATGTAGCATGGAAAACATGCTTGCTTTGCTCATGGCTGACCTGCATCCCATCCCTGGCCCTGCAAGTGAATCCCTGAACATCACCAGGAATGATCCCAGAGCAGAGAGCCAGGAGAAAGTCCAGAGCACTGCTGGGTGTGGGCCAAACACAAAAACAAAACAAAATTAAATATTTACTATTCCAAAGAAGAAGTAGCTATGGGACTGTGTTTAGACATATGCCTACCTTGGTTTTTCCTCAAAGGAAGGAAGGGAATTCCTTGTCACCTAGTCTCTTCCCAAACACAAAACTATTAACATAAAAAATATACACCAACTATGTCCATTGGAGCACTATTGACAATCACCGAGATCTGTAAACAAGTTGAATGTCCATTGGGCAACCAAGTGGATAAAGCTGTGGTACGTATCCAATGAGACACTGCTCAGCTGTAACACGTAATGAACTCCCACATTTTTCTCTTATATGAAACTAGAGGGTGTCATGTTGAATGAAATCAGTCCAATGGAGAAAGACAAATAGCACATGATCTCACTCACACATGGCATGTAAATAAATAAAGGAAGAGAATGGACAGTGTCTCAAGATAAACTCCTGAACTTGACTATAAAATTGAAGAGGGAAGGAAGAGGCGGACAAGAGGAACATAAGAATAATGGTAGAGCAATGCAAAAAAAAAGAAAAGAGAGAGAGAAAGGGAAAAAGAGAGACTGAGAGAGTGAGAGTGACAGAGAGAGAGAAGTGCCTGCCATAGAGGCAGACTGGGAGTGTAGAAAGGTAACGAGACACATTGGTGTTGGGAAATGCGACTGGTGGAGGGATGGGTGTTGGAACACTGTATGACTGAAATCCAATCATGAACAGCTTTGCAATCACATAATTATTCAATAAAATAATAATAATAATCACGTACCCCCCGGGGGCCAGAAATAATAATAATAATAATAATAATAATAATAATAATAACACGTCACGTGTCTTCCAGTTGTTCATCAATTTGCTCAAGCGGGCATCAGTAACGTCTCCATTCATTGGGAATGAGGTCCATTACTGTTACTGTTTTCGGCATATCAAATACACCACAGGTAGCTTGCCAGGCTCTGCCATGGAATAATAATAATAACAATAATAATAATAATAATAAATTAAAAAATAGTGGTTGATGAGTTAAAGGGGTATTGGTGGCAGTGGAAGCACAGTGACTGTGCATACCAAAAAACAAATATTAATTAGCATTACTGTTCTTATGTTACCTCAACTACAATAAAAATGGGTGAAAAAATTAAGAATAGAGAAAGAAATAACCATCCCTCCCAGACTTCTCTAGGAAAAGCAGATGAGCTTCAGGTATCATTTTCTCTTCAAAACTCACATATTTAGCAATGGAGAGTTAATGTAACATGAAGCTTTAGGAAGAGATCATGGGATGGGCATTGGCTAAGAAATGAATAAACACCTGTTCAATGTACTGCATCCTCTCAAATAAAAGTAAAATCAAATAAAACAAGAGCAGAAGAATTAAACCCCTAAGAGAGACTCAGCATCCAGGGGAATTTCCCTTCCACAGAGATATCATCACCAGGGGCATAATTTGATTTTCTAAGCAATGCCTGTGATTCAGCAAATGGGGAGTTGATATTGCCAGGCACGCAAGTCACAGGAGAATACCAGTAGGGTATGAACTCATCATCATTATCCTGTGGAGGGGAGCCTTCAGAGAGAGGGCCAGTGGTAAATTATCATGTGTTAGAACCAAGGCAAGGAAGAGACTTCCTAGGGAACAGAACAGTGTACAATCAATGGTCTGTTTTTGCTATTTCCCCAGAGCTTACGCTCTCTGGCACAACCCTGTCTTACCCTCTCTTCTGCCTGGCCCTCAATTTCTTTAGAAATGTAGTTTATCTTATTACACACCTGACTGCTGCTCAGTTGTTCCTGCAGACAGGAGGGACCATGTTTTCTGTCATTACCATCTGGCCACCTGCTATGCCTCTCACTAATGCCTCCTAAAAAATACCCTTCTCCAATATCCCCTGTGAATTTAACAGAATAAAGAGGAAAAATCAAGTTAATCTGCTCTGATTGGCTTTCCATCAAGGAATGCTTTCGTAACGTGTGACAAATGGGAAAGCAGAAGTGGAAGAGACAGATTGGGGTTAGGACAATTCTGGTAAGAAGTGTTATTGTTCTAGTGTAGCATTGCCATGTTCAGGCCGTGTCTAGCCACCTAAGACAGATTATCTCATTTACTCTTCCCAGCGGTTCCCTGAGTTAGATGTTGTTAGCTCCATTGTACAGGTTACAAAACTCATCACTTGTATCACTTGTCTTCCTGTTGTTCATCGATTTGCTCGAGCAGGCACCAGTAACATCTCCATATGTCCTGTTGCAAGCAAGTGTAGCCCAAGGGCATCTGCTCACTCCAGGAATATGAAGAGCATCAAGCCATTCCTTCAGGTCATGGGAATGAGATCTATAATTGTTACTGGGTTTTGGCATATCAAATACGACACAAGTAGCTTGCCAGGCTCTGCCATGTAGGTTACAAAACTGATACATGAATGATTGGACCAGTGCTATTCAGGAAGAGAACTGTAGTGTTTGTTTGACACTAGAATCAAGCTTCTAACTCCTCTGCATAGTTACTTCTGATTAAATGTGCCTTTCTCATCTCTCGAATCCACAGTCAGGACAGATTTAGATGTGAGGGAACTAGACAGATGGGGTGACGGAAGAAGACACAACTTGACAAGACAAAAGGTGGAAACTGATAGCCTGGTTGTCTTGGGGACCGTCAGATAGGGTGAAACACATGATAGGGGAATCTGGGATGCCACTGGGGTTTGTGGACAGCAAACACTACTTCAAACTACCAAGCACCCAGAGTCATAGTAAGAAACAGATAGCCGCCATGATTCACATTTAATACATTTAAGGAACATTTCACACAGCATGCTCAGCGGAACTTATGGGGTGCCAGGGATTGAATCTGGGATAGCTTCTTACGAGGCAAGAGCCCAACCTACTGTACTATCACCAGGGAGCCTATTTAAGGAGCATTTACATTGTGGTGAGCTGCAGCAAAAAATGCCACAAACACATTGGTTGTGGGACTGGTGTAATATTGAGTACCTGAAACAACTGTACTGTGAGCAACTTTGTAAACAGATGTTTAAATAAAGTTTTAAAAAAATGCCACACAGGGTCTTATTTTCCATTCAACTCTCACAGTAAGCAACATAATAATAGAACATTCTAGGATCATGACTGCAAGAAACTTGTGTATAATGAAGATTACCAATCTGTTGCCTTGCCCTGCTCTCTGTTTCATTATCATAGTGTCCCTCAAGGTCATCACTGTATCACTGTATCACTGTTTTCCCGTTCATCATTGATTTGCTCGAGCGGGCACCAATAACATCTCCATATGACCTGTCTCATGCAAGTAGAGCCCAAGGGCACCTACTTGCTCCAGGAACATAAAGAGCCTCAAACCATAACATCAGGTCATGGGAATGAGGTCTATAATTGTTACTGGTATCTGGCATATCAAATACGACATGGGTAGCTTGCCAGGCTCTGCCGTGCGGGTAGCATACTCTTGTAGTCATCTCAAAATCCAGCATTTATTGATGAACCACGTGGCCACAAGCAGCCACGCGAGCTGGGCTGTGATAGGCTTGTCTGCTGGGTGGATTTCTGACAAGAGGGAAGTCCGGATGTGGAAAATGGAGGTCCTCATGGAGTGGGGGTCGTCTGGCTTGTTGTGAGGCTCTGCTGGGGTGGCAGGCCAGGGCTAGAACCTGCCATCCCTCCCGGGCACCTCATGAGCAGCTAGGTACAGTGAGAGCCAGTAGCAGCTCTGCCCCATGTCTGTCTCTGGATCAGCATACCTGAGCTGGATTAAAAAAGACTACAGCAGGGTGGATCTCGATGAGCTGGGCTGTGATAGGCTGGTCTGTTGGGTGGAGTTCTGACAAGAGGGAAGTCCGATGTGGAAAATGGAGGTCCTCATGGAGTGGGGGGGTCGTCTGGCTTGTTGTGAGGCTCTGCTGGGGTGGCGGGCCAGGGCTAGAACCTGCCATCCCTCCAGGGCACCTCATGAGCGGCTGGGCACAGTGAGAGCCAGTAGCAGCTCTGCCCCATGTCTGTCTCCTTCTTCAGTATCACCACACACACACACACACACACACACACACACACACACACACACCCCTACCCTGAGGTATATATAGTAAGCTCTTCACAAATGGCAGCCACTGTTAATTTGGTTCTTGGACAACAAAGAGTTTGAGGCCGGCCGATGCTGGCATTTATCACCCTGGCATGAACATCCTCATGGTTCCGGTTTATAATGGCATAGGGCTGAGGCTGGAAGTGATTCATATTTGTAGAGGGTTTTATTGGTGTATTTAAGAATTATACAATAACCTCAGACTCTCAGAATTGGAAAGGATCTTAAAAGGTCGTCTTGCTTGTTTCTCACTTTGGATTTAGCTCCCCAACTCCAACATTCTTGTTGAATATTCCGTTTAACTCATCTGAATATACAAAGCACCTGTCAGAGAGCTATTGCTACAGGAAGTTTGTCTTTTTTTCTTTCCTAAATCTGTACACAGTAGCCACCTTACCAGCTATTCATTCCCTCACCCAATACCAATTGTTCCATTCATACAGGAATCTATTATTAAGATTCCACCTTGAACCTGAATTCACTATTAACTGTGATTTGGGACAAGTTACTCACTCCCTCTGAATTCTCAGTTTCTTATCTATGAAATAGGAGTCATAGTATCCCCTAACTTACTAAGTGGTTGTGTGGATTAATCAAGGCAACACATCACAAGACTTGTCACAATGAGTATCACCTAGGAATTATTAATTTTCATCATCACTGTTTGTGGTTGCAACATGTGATTAAAAAATGCCATAGAGTCAGTATATCTATCTCTGATAGCAAATAATGGTGTACAACAGAAATCTTGAATGGATGTGGATTAAGTTTAATGTTTTCCATGAAAAGACTTCCTTCCTAATGTTGGAGAATGCAGTGTTTTTGCTATTGGTCAAAAGGATCCCCAGATGCCAAGCTGACAGAGTCACAGATAGAGACTCATTGGGTCCCACCTGAAATACTCAGTGTAGGAAAACCAATCACAGAGTAACAACAGAACCAGGAGAAGGAGTAAAGCTAAAGATTCAGTGCAAAGGGGGACCCAAAAGTATAATACAGCAGTTTGGAGAAAATGTTGTCATGTGCCACAGAGCAATTCTAGAAGCTTAGAGAAAATAGGCCAACACAATAGAGAGGGAGAAAGAAAAGAGGCAGAAATGACTTGCAACCCTATAGAGCTGCCTGATTATAAAGTAAACTGAAGGATGTAAGACAACCCCTAAAGAGAAACCAAGGCCTTTGATATTATTTGCAAACCAGACTCCTGCTTAGAGAGCATAAAGTACAGGGTAGGGAAGAACTGAACAACTGAAACCACGCCCTACTGACTTCAGCCATCGAGGTCCAGAATAAGTACGATGTCAGACCAGTCAATGGGGCACATATGGAGAAAGGCAACTGGTGTCTTCCACTTTACACAGTTCCAGAGTCTGGCTTGTTGTGGAGCTAGTCTTGATGGTGGTAAATTAGCTAATAGTGCTGGTGGTAGTAGTGATGTTAGTAGGGGTTTTGGTAGTAGTAGTGGAGGTTTTCATGTGATGGTGGTGATAATAACCTTGGTGGTGGTAGTATTGATGGTGGCTGTGGTAGTCATGGTGGCAGTAGTGATAGGTTAATGGTAATTTTATAAGTGGTGATGATTATGATAATTATGCTTATGGTGGTGATGATGGTAGTGGTTACTGTGATGGTGGGATTGACTGTGGTGGTGATGGAGTGATAGTGGAAGTACTGATAATCATGATGGTGATATGGGAGTTAGTGGCGATGGTAATGATGATGACTGTAGTAGTGATAGTGGTGGCAGTGCTGATGGTGGTAATGGCTATGACAGTGTCATGGTAGTAGTTATAGTGGTGGTGGTGGTGGTGGTGGAGGAGGTGGTGTAAGTTGCAGTGATACTGGTGGTAGTGGTATCATGTGGCAGTTGTGGTGTAACAGTGGTGGTGGTGGTGGTAGTGGTGATAGTGATTGCAATAGTAATGGCAATGGTAATGTTGGTAGTGGAGGGAATAGTGATGATAGTGGTGATGGTAATAGTGGTGGTGAGTGACACTGGTGGTAGTGCTAGTAGTGCTGGTAATAGTGATGGTGGTATTGTAATGGTAGAGGTGACGGCAATAGTGGAGATAGTGGTAGTGGTGGTAGTGGTGATACTGGTGGTGCTGGTGGTGGTGGTGGTTGTAAACGTGGTGATGGTGATGGTGGTGGTAATAGCAGTGGTGGTGTTGGTGGTGGTGGCAATAGTGGTGGCTGTTTGATTGGTATACTGGCAGTAGTGATGGTAATGATGGTGGTGGTGATGGTGGTGGTAGTGGTGGTTGTTACTATTTATATAGTATCTCTGCATCTTTATCTAGAAAGAGCCGAGAAGGAAGACAGGCGTTGCTCCCTAGAAGTGCCGTGTCTGTATGTTATTGACATCCATCATTATTTGCTGCTTACAGCTGTGCGGTGACCCAGGGTGGAGGCAGAGCCTCATCTGACTCACAGTGGCTCCCCCACCCCTGCTTAGTTGCCAATAATACAGATAACCCTGGGTCTCTCTGGGAGATAGCCAAGAATTCTGCTAGGATCCGTTTAAAACAGGAATTTTTGTTTGTTTAGGACTCTCTTCTAATTCTTGGGAGAAAAATCCTCTTTTTCTCTTTAACGAGCTGAAATGTTCAGTGCAAGCTCCCGCCCCTCCAAAAAAGCAATAACCCTAAATGGGTTAGGAAGGAAGTTGAAGAGGGGATTAATGAGAAAATCTACCCAATGAGTCACATTGGGTCCTCCTTCGGCTAAATGACTCCATTCTCGTCTCCAGTTCTCCTGAATGTTTGAAGACAGAGCCAGGTCCAGTGAGCCAATAACAATAACAGACACTGGAACTGACTGTGACAGTCACCACTGTGGGATCTGGGTGCTCCCACCAACAGATTAGGGTTAGGAGAAAGTACTTGAACTTGAGTCTGATTTCCAATTCATGATGACTGTTCTGTGACCTTCAAAGGGTCACACCACTTCTCTGAGCATCTTTCTTCTCACTGCAAAGTGGAACCAGTCGTCACTACCTAATAGGATTCCAGCGAAGCCTAAACAAGATGAGCAGAGATACAAAGCTTAACACAGTTCCGTGTTCACAGCAAGCAGGCCAAACCAGCAGTTATTCATAAACAGGAGCTGGGCTGCAGAAAGCTCATTCCTTTGACAGGAAACAAGGAATAAGAAATACAGGCAGGCTTGTGTAGCTGTGTGTCATTGTGTGGACTGTGTGATGAATCAGTTGCTGGGATTATAAAGACCATCCTATGGGGATAAGACAACAATACCATTTTGTTCTCTCTCTCTTTCTCTCTTCTCTCTCTCTCTCTCAATTATCAGCTCCTTCAATTTCTAGGCTCCTCTCTCATATCAATTCCTCAGTCCCTTTATCACAACTATAACAAAGACAAGTAAAGCCCGCATACCCCACCTCAGCCCACTCCCTCCCCCATTGTCTGGGAGATGCTTTTGTTTCTTGAGAGAGAAAAGGCATTAGAGGCGTGGCTATTGGGCTGGAGGGTAGCAGGCTCCTGTAACTGTTCTTAAAGGCCCCCATAGCAGAGCCTACAGCATCTCAGCTGATATCCACAAACAGAGCTAAATTGAGACTTGTCACCTTCTCCGGCAAGGTCAAAAGACTCATGCTGCTAACCTGGAGAGGTGGGAATTGCAAGCAGCAAACAAAATCACATTGCCACTCGGAAACCTGCCAACTGCTACAATCAGGGTAAAAATAATTGGAAAAGTAAGTCAGGTGTAAATCATCTGCTGTGGCCCTGAGTACGAATATGGAACGCTGCCTTCCCCCACCCCCTTCTTTCTGAGCCCCCTCCAGCCGGCTTCTAGGGTGTAGTTTCTCGCCAGTGCTCTTCTGGGGACCAACCATCCCTGTCCCTTCCCTGGCTTCTCAATCCTTTCCCAGCCCCTAGCATTCAAACTTTGTCATCCTACTTCTTCCCCTTTAATACTGTATTCCCTATCAGGTTTTTCTCCTTGGGATTCATGCATCCCTACCCCAACCTCATGACTCTAACCATCAAGTAGAGGCTCTAACCCCCAAACCTTTCATGTCCTTAGCTTCACATGACTCTCAGGCTGTCTTCTCTTGGCTCCTCTTGGATAAGGATTTGTTGTATTCCATCAACAAATAGCTTGTGAGTTCCTGCAACAAGCCAGGCATTGAAATAAGTGCCAAGGGTAGAGAAAAATCTCACACTGTTGGACATTCTGTTACAAAGCTGGACTTTTATTCTTTTGCTTTTTGGGGTCACACCCGGCAATGCTCAGGAGTTTCTTATGGCTCTGCACTCAGGAATTACTCCTGGCGGTGCTCAGGGGACCATATGGGATGCCAGGTACTGAACCCAGGCTGGCACAGGCCAGTCGCATGCAAGGCAAATGCCCTACCCACTGGGCTATTGCTCCGGACCCAAAGCTGGACTTTTTTTAAACATTTTTCATTAGAAATTGTAAATCAATGTTATGAGGGAGTATGATATTCCCAGATTTATCAAGTAATAACCATGCTGAGATGATAGTGTTGATCACATATCTTAAGGGTGAGCAGGAGTGAGGTAAGGACTGGGGAGAGAACATTCCAGAAAATTGAAGACCTTCAACAATTCCTATATCAAAGTTGGGGCACATGACGTGGCGGGATTCCAATTTGCTAATGAATGAGAAGTTAAAAGCAGACAGAGAACAGCATGGTGTAAAAAGATCTTTAACCAGGAAAAGATCTGCTTTAACCAGGCATAATCATCAAAATTGTCCCAATCCTGACATTTATCATCAGCTCCCTCCTTCCTTGGAGGTATGAAAGTAGGAGATTAATGAGAATGTTATTTTTCCCGGCATAACTTGGGACCCTAGAAGGCTATTTCCAGGGTGATTTTGCTGTCATTTACTCCAATATGAGTTTAATTTAGTAAGGATTATCAATGCAGAAAAACTCTGTGACCAGGCTAAAGAGAACTGGATTTCAGCATAACTTTCTCTGCATTGGGAAGGGAAAATAATGGTGCCTCCATGACCCAGTTCCCAAAGAGCTGAATATTACACAAGGTAATGAATTAAGTGAGTGCTTTCCAATCAGCAAATGGAAGAGTTTACTATTCATATTGTTTCTCAAGGTCCAAAATAAATGTTATTCAAATGGGTTTAATCACTTGTATCACTTGTCTTCCTGTTGTTTATTGATTTGCTTGAGTGGGCACCATTAACATCTCCATACATCCTGTCATGTGCTAGTGTGGCCCAAGGGCATCTGCTCATTCCAGGAACACAAAGAGCCTCAAACCATTCATTCAGGTCATGGGAATGAGGTTTATAATTGTTACTGTTTTGGCATATCAAATAAGACACGGGAGCTTGCCAGGCTCTGCCATGTGGGTGGGATACTCTCAGTAATTGGTAGGCTCTCAGTTCGTGCATTTACTGATGAACCGTGCTACCACAAAGCAGCCATGCACACTGGGGAGAGATCTGCTTTTCTGTTGGGTGGAGCTCTGATGAGCTGTGGAGTCTGGATGTTGAAAATGGCTGCCCTCATGCTGCAGGGGGTTCCTCTGACTTCTCGTGAGGCTCTCTCTCCCGTACACCTCATGATCAGCCAAGCACAGGGAGAGCTGGTAGCAGCTCTGCCCCATGTATCTGTGTGTCCCTGGTTCAAGCATATCTGGGCTTGAAATAGGCTTCACTGTAGTGTGGGACTCTGACAATCTTTGAGATTGGCTTTTCTTCTTGGGTGAAGCTCTAATGAGCTATGGAGTCTGGATGTTGAAAATGGCTGCCCTCATGGTGCAGGGGGTTCCTCTGGCTTCTTGGTTTATTTATGGGTTTAATAAAGAACAAAATTACTGAACCCAATATTGGAGAGAGTCTAGGGTTAACTCATTTGAAGGACCTTTTGATCCAGAGTTCAGCTTTTTCCATATCTCTTCCCATCTCTCAACTCCTCTCTCCTCCTTACTGATTTTTTCCTTAGGCTCTTTCTGATGATCTGATAATTGCTTGAGTCTATGCTCTCCAGTTTCTGGTCCAGCAGGAATAAGTAATCTCTCAATCTCTCTCTGTCTCTATCTCTGTCTCTGCCTCTCTCTGTCTTTCTTTCTCTCCCTGTCTCTCATTTAAAGAAGTTCCTGGGAGACAGGGGGAGGAGAGAGAGGGGAGAGAGAGAGAGAGAGAGAGATAAAAAGTGTCTGCCATAGAGGCAGAGTGAGGATACAGGAAGGAGACTGGGGACATTGGTGGTGGGAAACATATACTGGTGAAGGGATGGGTGTTGGAACATTGCATGAGCGGCTTTGTTACTATGTATCACACAGTGATTCAATAAAATAAATAAATAAAAATAAAGAAGTTCCTGGACCTTATTTTCACTGACAATAACAGGGTTCTATGACCATCTGTGTGCTTACCACCATAGATGGGAGTGAGAAACCTTGATATGAATGATTAGATCACATGACCAATGCTCATGCAGGAAGCATGGAACCAAAAGAGGTGGAAGTGGGGACTCCTAGGGAAACTAAGAAAGGATGAAGAGACATTGAACAGCCAAACACAGCAGATGTTCACCCTCCCACTTACCCCCACTACCCACCCACGAGCCCACCCACGAGCCCATATTTGGAAATTCCTTTACAAAATGGCTTGATCAGTCTTCAGGGTCACGGAACCAGAGTTAATAAAAACCTGATGCAATTACAGATTTGGAACCAAATCCTGTTTAAACATCAAGTCCTATGGGCAGAACATGTAGTTCAGGGGTAAAGCCCTTGCTTTGCTTATAGGAGGCCCAGGTTTGATCACCAGCACCTCGTGGTCCCTGAGCACTGCCAAGAGCAGTCCTTAAGCACAAAAGCTGGGAGAAGCTTCTAGGCATAGACAGGTGTGAACACCACCCCTCACCCCAAACAAGTCCTGCAGAAACTCATTCGCCCAGTCCCCAATGCATCTTTCCCTTCTCATATAGAGCTTCCCACCCCACAATGATCTTGTCAGGCAGAGCTGTGGCCTGCAAGTACCTGTTTCATGGGCACCATCCACAACTACAAGCCTCAATTCTATCCTTCTGACTTTTTGTAGTCTAGATCTTTTCTGGTCTTGGACTCTTTCTGCTCTACATTTTTTTTTTGGTTTTTGGGTCACACCCAGTGAAGCTCAGGGTTTACTCTGGCTCTGTGCTCAGGTATTACTCCTGGCAGTGCTAGGGGACCATATGGGATGCTGGGGATCAAACCCAGGTCAGCCGCATACAAGGCAAACACAAAAAACATACAAGGCAATTTGCTGTACTATTGCCCTGGCCCCTCCTGCTCTACATTTTTATTTTTATTTTTGTTTTACAGGTATCAGAGCACAAAAAAGTTGCAGCAGAATGCAGACATGGTCAGTCGTGGGGTGAGGGGTCTTGTCTTAGGTATAAGAGGATTCAATGGGCATTGGGAGGGGTTGAGCAAGCGTCATAGAGAATCCAACTGAGTCTGAAGCAATGCTAAGGCAGTTGTAGAACCATTGTGAGGGAAGGTCATACCATGGATAAACCTTTGAATCTGAATGTTGAATCTGAAAATTTTGATCTCTTTGCGAACAAAAACCCTTTTCTCAATCCAGAAGTTGCAAACCAATGGTCCTGAGACAGATCTGGCTAGCAGATGTGTTAGATTTGGCCACACAACATTTTGTGGAATTTAAATTAGTTGCCAGCATTTAAAAATGGTGAGATTTTTACATAAGGATCTGGAGTTTCAGCCACTCTGAAAACACAGGCACTCAGAACCGTGGCCCTGCGTCTTCACTGGGGCATTCCTTGGCTGAGTTGAGTAGCATGTGTCTTCTTGGGGTGGGATGGTGGGGGAGGGGGGTATACAGCCTGCTAACCTCCCTTGGCTTTCTTTGGTTTCCACTGGCTTTTGAGTTGACATTTGAGTCTATAACCCTGTAATAGCCCAAATACTCAAACCACTGGGTGCAACTCCTGAGCAACAAGCCAGTAATAGCCCTGAGCAATCCTGGGCATGAATACTCCCTCAAAAAAAACTCCAACAACTCTAAACAAGAGAATAAAATCTAAACACCCCATGCAGGCTAAGTTGGTGTCAATGAATGCTCCCCTGCCTTATCTACCAACTTCTGAGTTCCAAATGCCATCTCCTCTGAGAGCTCACCATTCCTTGGTGCCACCCTTAGCCATGATGACTTGTACCCCCCACACACACACACACATAGTTTTTCCCAATTGCCTGCCTCTGGCCACATTCCTCTCATCCTTCATGATACAGTTGAAAGTTCTCTGTAGAGACCACCCTCACTTCTCTGGCGTCCCTCTGTCTTTGGAGTTCCCACTCTGTTTTCCAACCTCAGTTCAACACCTGCCATGTTTGCCTCCTAATTATCTGTTTGCGTGGCTGCCTCTTCCGTGCCCACCCAAGCTGGGATCCTTGGGAGCAGACACTGAGACTGATTCATCTTTGTACCACTGGTGCCTTTCTGTATACCTTGGCAGATATCAGATACTCAATAAATTCTTGTTAAATGAATGAGGGAAAGGAACAAACACACCGAGAGCAAATTGGCAAGTGTTCATGGAATGTCACAGCTCGGCAATTGTAATGAATGAAAACTTTTCTGCAGAAGTGTTTTCCTATCTCCACTTCGCTACCAGAAAGCGCTTCCTTCTCTGTGCCCTGATAGGAGTAGATGAGGACAGAGCAGAGACCTGTGAGAGGACATCAGGAGGAAAGTCAGATCTCGCGGATGGTGACAGACATAGAACAGCTGATGAGCCAGAAAAACTAAGTACTGACCTCTGACCTTCCTAGCCCTGCAAGCTGCAGAGAGCAAAGTCCTTAAAGCTCTTCTTCAGGACCCAGGATCACCTCTGCACTCCACATTCTGACACCTCGGAGAGAAGCCTTAGGATTATTTCATTCTTTCTCACTCCTCTCCAGCCGCGTTGGGCCTCCTGGATATGAGCCACTGATTGTACCCAGCAACCTCTGCTTTGGGAGTCTTGTACTATCTGCTCTCTGCCTGGAATTCACTTCTCCCATGTGCTGATAGGGCCCCCTCCCTTATTTTATTTGGATGTAAAATCGTATTTAACAAAAGTTAATTCAAAGTAATAGACATACTCATTAGCCCAAATAGTCAAGAACTATAGGCACACATTGACAGATGATTGCCAAAAAATATGGTTTGCAGATGCTATGGAATACTACACAACTATTTTTTTAAAAAAGAGATGAAGTGCTATCATTTACAGCAATATGGATGAACACTTTATGAAAGAAGTCAGAAAAGATCAACATTATGATTTCACTTGGATGTGGCACATACCCAAGACAGATGAACTGGACAAAACCAAAAATTAACTTTTAGGCCAAAAAAAACTGAATGTGAGATTACAAGAAGGGAAGGGGGGGAGGTAGGTCAACAGAGCAAAGGGATAAATAAGGTGAAGGACTGAGCTGTGTATTTAGTAGAGACACATATAGTAGAAATACATAAAAATACAAGTAGATTTATGCATGCTTGAAATTTGCATAATATTATAACACAATAGTTCTTCAATTAAAAAATTAACACAAAGACTAAGGAGCCAGTACAAGGATCAAAGTGCTCGCCTTGCACAAAGCTGACCCTACTTTAATCCCCAGCACCACATATTGTTGAGGTTTCTGGTAAGGAATGTGAGGTCGGATTCTGAGAGAGTAGAGCTGGTGAGGTCAAATTCTGAGAGAGTAGAGCACCCACAAAGAAGCCTCCACGAGCCATTTCTGAGCAAGTAGAGCACCCACAAAGGAGGTCGAGTAGATCTCCTACAAAGAAGCCTTCACAAACCACTTTAGGGGAACACTTGATCACTTGATCACTTGAAGCCCCTTTATTCATCGATTTGCTCGGCGGACGCCAGTAACATTTCCATTGGACCCTATCACGTGCCAATGTAGCCCAATGGCATCTGGTTGATTCAGGAATATGAAGAGCCTCAAACTGTTCCTTCAGGGTCTTTACAAGGAAGTCTGACCATCTTGTAGGTGGGCGGCCACGTGATCTTTTGACATCCCGTGGGATCCAGTCTGTAACGGCTCTAGTCCAGCGGTTGTCTCCAAATCACATTACATGTCAGACCATCTGATTTTCGATGCCTTGGCAAACAAGGCATCGAAAATCAGATGGCAAACAAATATAGACCTCATTCCCATGACCTGATGGAACGGTTTGAGGCTCTTTATGTTCCTGGAGCAAGCAGGTGCCCTTGGGCTCTACTTGCATGAGACAGGTCATATGGAGATGTTTCTGGTGCCCGCTTGAGCAAATCAACGATGAGCGGGGGAAGACAGTGATACAGTGGCAAACAAGACAGCATCCCTGATTCTGGAATAGCGATGGAGGTCAGAACTCTGGATTCCTTCTCTCACTTGGAGTGAGGCTTGATATTCCAAGCATAGCTCTTTCGATTCCTCTCTGGGGAGACCCGAATAGCATTCTCATCCTGCTTTTCGTGGGGAATAACTCTGCTTTTATTAGGTGGAATAGGGCTATTTCAAACTGGGAGAAAGTAGGGTGTAAACTCTGTTTCAGCCAATCAGGTAGAGGGATTAAAACAGGGTGTGAACTCTTCAGCCAATCAGGTAGGGAGAGAAAGTAGGGTGTGAACTCTGTGTCAGCCAATCAGGTAGAGGAATTTAAATGGTGTGTGACCAGTGTGGGATTAGGGTGGGAAGGGGGATTATATCAAGGTGTGTGCTCTGTACAGACCATGTGCTTAACATGCTTAGCTACAACCTATGGTCCCAGAGCACTATAGGAGAGTGATCTCTTGAGTACAGAGTCAGGAGCAAGCCCTGAGCATTGCGGGGATGGGGCCCCCCAAATAAAAACAATTAACATGAAAAAGTTCTTAACGTTATTAGAAAAGTGATCCATGACCACCAAAGTAAACCTGTGAAAGCAGCTTCAGGCCTGGTTCCTCCTTTATTTTGTTCTAAAGAACTAGAGTACCCGGGACTCTAGTCACATGTCACCAGGATCACTCTCCTCTTCATCTCGATCCGTTCCACTTGGCTTCATTCTTCCCACCCAAACAAGCCTTTTCTAAATGAAGGCGCAGCCATGAGTCACATCCTTCTAGTTCACCACCAAAAACGGAAAAAGAATCTCTCCCACTCCTCCCAATGAGACTCATGGAAGCAAGAACCCTCCGTTTGGCCTAGTTGGGGTCACAGACGTATCCCAAAACCATTTCCGTAGCAAGAGATGTGCTCCCAGAGGTGGGGCCTGGGCCTGGCCCCAGAATTGGTTCTGAAGGGGTCTCTGTGATTGGGTTAGCCCCCCCTCCTATCACTGTGACCAGAGCAGAGAAGCAGCCCCCGCTGAGACCACACAGCGAATACGGAGCCAGGCACGAAGCAAGCTCCATTAGAAGCACTTGATAGAGAGTTGAGTAGATCACGATACCAAAGTGAGGTTGCCCACAGGACTGCGGGGACAGAGTGACAATGGGCAGAGAGGGGGTATCCGCCACACTGGAATGGCTGCAGTTCCCCAAAGCAACTGCTCCCCTTCTTAATTTTACCCCTAAGAGATCCCACCCCCAGGCTGTGTCCTGGCATGATTACTATCATCACCTCACAGTGGCATTAACAATAGAACTGCCAGTATGCCATGGACACTGGCCAAGAAGAAGGTCCCTGTCATAGCCACCTAGAGCTATGCTAACAACCCCCCGACCCCCTGCTAGGAGGCATGAATTACACACAGATACATTTCTCACTGCCTACGAGACCAGGTGCCTGCTTGCTGGGGCTCTGGGGGGTGCCCTTTCCAGAATGCACACTTCCAATTTCTCTCCCTGCCCTCCGAGGACAGAAAGGCGTGAGACAAGCTCTCTGCCCGCTTCTCACCCCGGCACTCAGCCATGCATGATTCAATTACTTCCCAATGCCACCTCTCCCTAGGCCCTCAAGATGGGCACAGATTTCACTGTGAGAATTCCAGAAGGATAAAAATCCGCGACACAGAGCAGGAACCTGGCTGTGAGCAGCTGTGGGAACAACCAGGAAAGCTCCTGACCCAACAAGAGGGGATTAACCCTTGTCCTGGCACCTGGGGAATCAGACACAAAAACAGGAGACACCCCTCCTCCCGGCCCATCTAAGGCCCTTTCCACTGTCTCAAGCTCTACCTCTATTCTCAACACCCAGGAGATAAAATGAGGCAGGATGGAGGGACCCAGAGAAAAATTCCTATCATGATCCCAACTGCTCAGAGAAAGAAAGCAGCAGCAGGCTGTCACACTCAAGGAGGCCTGCGTAGTGGGTGCCACCAAAAACCTGGAAAGCAGCGCCTGCCAGACGGCAGAGAGAGGGAGCAGCCGATGGGACGGGAGTCTGGAGCCAGCATGGCAGATGCCAGGAGGGTTGGAGCTATTCTGGGAGGCAGGCCGTGGCGGCTCCATCAACCCCGCTCTACCAGTCCCCGTTTCTCCAATATGATGGGGAGACTCCCCGGCCCCATCCCCCTATCCTCTCTCCAGCTCCTTTTTCTCTTTCCAGAGTCCGAGAATTCAGAGCCAAGTGAAGCGAGCCCCACAGGGGGAGGTAGCATGATGAAACAGCTTCTTGATGATAAATGCTTAGTCACTGTCCTCATTAGAACTCTAGCCATATTCTACTTAGAACTCATCTGGTCCAAAGGCATCCACGTCAAGAGAGAAGGAACACTTCAGTCCAGGAAAGGGAGAAGCTTTGCCCCCAGTGCCAGAGCAAACTCAACCATGAGTTGGGTTATGTTTCTCGATGCAGGGCTGCCTGCAGTTGGAAGATCTTTCAGGTCTCCAACTTGGGACCATTTTCCTTCCACTTTGTGAGGCCAGTTTGAGATGGACTTTCATGGATGGCCCACCCCCATTCCCCAGGAAGAAACATGCTTTATAGCTGCAGACATGGAAAGTGGTAGAGCCCCAGGCCTCCATCAGAAAGCGAAACTATAGACCCCAGAAGTCTGAGTGGAAGAGGAAGTAAACCGGACACTTACAGCCCTCTTTTGCTGGTCGCCTCCTCTTCAGGTACCCTCCCTGGGGGCATTGCTGGATGATGGGTGGCAGCTCATGCGCCGCATGTTAATATAAAAAGCAGGAAAATCAATACCAAGAGGAAGATAATATCCTCGAGAGAGGGAAGAGGAGAACCTTCTGTGGAGAATCCCTGGAGTCCTACCTGGTAGTGAAGAAGAAATAGTAACTCAGAAGAATCCACTCCCAAACTACAATAGCACCATGGGGAAACAACCAAGATCCCCAGCTCAAAGAGCCAATGAAGAAACCAACCCTGAAAACTCGAAAAACAATACAGGCGTATATAGCTGCAGATGTGAATTCCTGCTAGAACCCCACTTCTCTTCCTGGATATTCCTGAGGACCCCACAAGTCCAGCTCTACATCCCCACCTTGGTCTCTCTCAGCTCTATGGCATTTTCAAGGCGGGATCACCCTGATGCCTGATGTATGTATATGAGACAGAAAAACAGAAGAATGAGTCAAAAAAGATGCTACTTCTCTTCTGCTCTTGAAAGGGGCCCAACCGCTTTCTATTTCCTCCTTCGCAACCCGGAGGAAGGGGGAACAACAAAGGGTATTTCCCACGACTTCCTCAGGCCCTCAAGGGAGCAGGTTTGTTGGTGTTTGGGGCACGCTCCCCTTGTTCCAGATGCAGCAGAGTTCAAACCTATTCTGCCATTGACCAGAATGTCACCCAGACAATTCACTTCCCCTATAAAACAGGCTAAGTGTGGTGTTAACCTCAGATATTTAGAAGGGTACAATGGCGTGAAAAATTCAGGGATGCCGTCAGCACTTGGTGCTGTTTAGTTGTAAGGGTGGGATGGGATGGTGTCAGTGCCCCCACAATGTAGGGTATAAGGGGAGTATCACCGCTCCCACTCTACCTTGACTGGCCCATCCCATACCCTGTTTCTGCCAGGACACCCATTTTATTCACTCCTCCCTCTCAGTTTCTGAACCTGAACACCTCCGCTCCCCAGCCAGCTGAGATAACTTTCATGTCTAATTATTCAAAGGATTAGTCCTAAATTCTTATCACACAAGACAAGTGGATTTTCTTCTCCCACTGACGGTGGAAATCCAGGACCAAGCATGAGTGGGTGCAGAGAGACTTTGCGATTCAGTGAGTGAGCAGCTAATTGGTGCCGTGCTAAGACTAAAGTAAAACCATCTGCAGCAACTTCGTCATTTTGGCCCCTGTGATTCTGTCAAGCTTTATTTACTTTCCTCATGCACATTCTTGAACTCTTGGAAGACCTAGGAATTCTGTTGAGCGAGGAAACCCAGCATGTCCCCTTCTTTGCCCAAAGAAGGGAAAATTAATACCTCTTATATTAAGAACTCAACAGTATATGAAATGCTTTTAGCAATTGACTGTATGAAGATAAGCATTTCCTGTTTCCACAGAGGGACACAGAGGCGTAGGGGAATGGGGAAATAAATCTTCACTCATCAGAGAAGGAGCAAGGATTTCAGTCGGGGCTGCTGGCCTGAATTTCATGTTCTCTCATCTCAGCCAGATACCATGCAGCCAGAAAACTGCCTGCATTACTTGGCCATAGGAAAACTCAGCAACCCTTCTCCTTAACCAAGATGGAGCCCTTGGAGGCTGTTTTGCCTCAAGTATGTTTCTCAAAAGGTCAACTTCATGGATAAGTCAAGAAAACCCAACATAGCTTGGAAGCGCCATGGCTGTACTGAAGGCTCGGGGTTCCTGCTACTGCCCAATCCCTCCTGTCTCTTGAGGCTCCAGGTCTCCTGTATTCCCCCACAGGAAGGAATGTGCACCTGGGATGTGTCCTGTGTGGTCACCAATAAAAATATGGTCTCCATTGAACAGAGAGGGAAGGAGGGTCAGAGGCTCAGAAAGATGGTGTCATCCCTACTTTTATGTTCATAGCAGCATTATTCACAATAGCCAGAATCTGGAAGCAACCCGAGTGCCCGAAAATAGATGACTGGATAAAAAAGCTTTGGTACATCTACACAATGGAATACTATGCAGCTGTTAGGAAAAATGAAGTTATAAAATTTGCCTACAAATGGATGGACATGGAGAGATTATGTTGAGCGAAATTAGCCAGAAGGAGAGAGACAGTTACAGAATGACTGCATTTATCTGCATAACATAAATATATAGGTACATATTATGATACCAATATCCAAGGTCAAGTGAAACATAGATCAGGAGGTCCTGTCAAAGGTGGAAATTATCACAAGCGTGTTAGGTTTCAGAGGCTAGGTAAGACAGAAAATGGAACAGTGTGCTAACAATTGTGAGGGTACTAATGCCAACCTAGAACTGAGCATTAAATAGAGGCAAAAGGATACACATGACAACCCTTTAATGTATGTTCTGTAATCCATAGTCTGGAGAGGAAGGAAAAGAAAAGATAGAAATGGAAAGAAATAAAGAACCTGCCATGGAGGAGGGCTGGGGGGAGGGGAGGAACCGGGGGGCGTTGGTGGTGGGAGATGGGCACTGGTGGCGGGATGGGTGCTGCTACACTGTATGACCAAAACCCAAATATGAACTTTTTAATTGTATATCTTTGTAATTGTAAAAATAAAAAAAAATTAAAAAAAAAAAAAAAAAAAAGATGG